>APFE030186562.1:202163-258905 GCA_000404065.3 Pinus taeda | reverse complement strand
CTACCGGGTTGATAAAATGAGAGACAGGAAGCCCCAGGAGTTGTAGCATTATTGCTACAATACTGGAGCTCACCAGGGATAGCAAGATGAAGATGATTTGATTGAACACCTACTCCAAAGTCCAACTCCCAGTACATTGCCCTTATGATCTGAATGGAAAATAGCATCAACCCATGGTACTCATCCACCCATATTATTCATCGACCCATGGAATTTACCCATGGTATTGTAAATGGCATCCGCCCGTGGTATTGTGAAATCCACCCATGGTATTCACTCACCCATGGAATTGACCCGTGGTATTGTAACTGAAAAATACTATAAGTAACAAGTCACATTTTTTAAACAGACAGATTGTCCGCCACAATGTAGCCTTTACAGTTCAGAGGCATGTAGCCACCACATCTCTTCTTAGAGATAAGCTACCATCGCCCTAGATGGTTTATTTCCATCACTGTTTGTAAGCATATTTCAGTATTTTACAGTAATGAAATGAAGTATTATTTCCACTGCATAACTATCTTTATGGTTATCTCTGTATTTTGTTACATTCATGTTTAAATCCAGATCAGTGGTTTTAATAAAAAGTTTCTTTGTGGTTTTTCTTATTGGGCATTCTCCTCTTTTTATTTTGGCAATTCAAGTTTTCAGATCTTGGGGGTCTCTCCCCCCAAGATCCATTTCAAGTTTTTCAAATCTTGGGGGTCTCTCCCCCCAAGATCCGTTTCAAGTTTTCAGATCTTGGGGGCCTCCTCCCAAGATCTGGATCACCTTAGAAGATGTAGTAAAGGAAACCCATAAAATCATCCAATTGACCTATTCTTGGCCGATTCCAACCCCCTCCATATCAAAACCATAGAATTCGGCCCTGTGAGAACCTTGAAAATCAATCCATCTCTTTTTTCTCTCCAAGAACAGAAGTTATGCAACATGCTAAAGGAACATCTAGATGCCTTTGCTTGGAGTTACAAAGAAATGAAGGGAGTGCACCCTCAGTGTGTACTCACCACATATACATCAAAGAAGGTTGCAAGCCAGTCTGACAACCCCAAAAGAGGATGAATCTAACTCTTAAAGATATAGTCAAAGAAGAACTGCAAAAACTGCTAGATGCAAGATTCATTTACCCTATCTCTGACAGTGAGTGGTCTCTCCTTTGGTGTTAGTTCCAAAGAAAAATGGCAAATGGAGGATTTGTGTCGATTACAGGGAGTTCAAAAAAGCCACAAAGAAGGACCATTTTCCTCTACTTTTGATTGACCAAGTGCTAGATGGCCTGGTAGGGAAAAAGCTTTTCTCTTTCCTAGATGGATTCAGCGGGTACAACCAAATCTAGATCAGCCCGGAAGACCAAGATAAAACCACCTTCACTTGTCCTTGGGGTACTTTTGCCTATAGGGTCCTTCCTTTTGGCATATGCAATGCTCCTGCCACTTTCCAGAGAGCAGTCCTAAGTATATTTTCCGAGTTAGTACATGACGCGGTAGAAATTTATATGGATGCTTTTATGCCTTATGGATGTGATTTTCAAGAGGATTTGTCCAACCTAGGCAAAGCACTGCACAAATGCATTGAAATGAACTTGTCTCTCAGTCCAAAAAAATGTGAATTCTTGATGATTGCAGGGACCGTGCTAGGTCATTTAATATCTCAACAAGAACTGCATGTAGACCCAAACAAAATAACTATCATCCAAAGGGTCACACCTCCTCAAAAGCAAAGAGATGTCAGAAGTTTCCTAGGGTTAGTTGGATACTATCAAAGGTTCATAAAGGACTTCAGTAAGTTGGCCTCTCCTTTATTTGGTTTGTTGGCCAAGGACTCTAAGTTTATATGGTCAAAAAGCTATCAAGAGGCCTTAGACACCCTAAAGAACAAGTTAACCACTGCACCAATTCTCTAAGGCCCAAATTAGGCCCTTCCTTTTCATATTTATGCTAATGCCTTACACAAAGCCATAGGAGAAATCCTAGGTTAGATAGATGAAAAATTGCCTTATGCTATGTACTTTATCAATAAGAATCTGTCAAAGGTTGAGCTGAACTACACAGTGATTGAAAAGGAGCTCTTGGCTGTTGTTCATTCATTGAACAAATTTAGGCATTATATTACATGCTATCAAACATTTGTGCATATTGACCATGCTACAATCAAATATTTAATGAATAAACCAGATGTGAATGCTCAGATTATAAGATGGTTACTTTTATTACAACAGTTTGATCTAACTATTGTTGATAAGCCAGGCAAGGAAAATGTTGTTGCAGACTTTTTGTCCAGATTAAATTTGCCTGCAGGTGAAGAGGGAATGGTTGATGACCAATTACTGGTAGAGCACTTATTTTATATTTCAGTTCTCTCTCCATGGTTTGCTGATATAGAAAACTATTTGGTATCTGCACAGTTCCCACCGAACTTGTCCTCCAAAGAGAAAAGCAAGATAGTAAGGAAGAGTCTCCCCTTCACTTGGATTGGGGGAAATCTCTTCAAACTTGGCCCAGATCAAATGTTGAGAAGGTGTGTCAGGGAGGAGGAAGTCTTTGACATCCTTCTGACATGTCATGATGGGCCTTGTGGAGGTCACTTTGTAGCAAAGAGGACAACATTCAAAGTGTTGCAAGCAGGCTATTATTGGCCCACTCTTCATTAGAATGTGAAAAGATATACTAGTCAGTGTAATCAATGCCAAAGGATGGGAAGGCCTACTCTAAGAGTTGAAATGCCTCTATGGCCTCAAGTGACTTTCGAGCCATTTGACAAGTGGGCCATGGACTTCATTGGACCTATTCACCCTCCTTCCAAAAAAACTCAATACATCATTGTGTGCACTGACTATCTGACTAAGTGGGCTGAAACCAAGGCAATTAAGGCAGCAACAGAAGAGAAGGTAGTTGAGATCCTAAGGGAGAATGTATTTTACAAATTTGGGTACCCTAGAGAGCTGGTCACAGACTAAGGCAACTAATTTACCTCCAACATGATTGAAGACTTGCTCAGACAGCACAAGATCAAGCATAGAACCTCTAATCCCTATCATCCACAAGCTAATGAGCAAGTGGAGGTGACTAATGGAGTGCTGGAGGGCATCTTGACCAAAGTGGTAGGCAGTAGCAGGAAGGATTGGGCAGATAGACTAGTTGAGGCCAGCTGGGCCTATAATACCACCTGGAAGACCACCACTGGATTCACACCCTATGAGCTGGTCTATGGGAAAAAGGCCTTGTTGTCCATTGAATTTGAGTATAACACATTAAGGATGGCAACCCAACTAGATCTAGATCTCAGCAGTGCACAAAAAGAGAGATTGCTCTAGTTGAATGGTTTAGATGAGTTCAGAATGCAGGCCCTCCTACATATAGAGGTAATTCAACTTCAGAGGAAGATCTGGCATGATAAGAACATCAAGAAAAAGCAATTTCAAGAAGGTGATTGGGATTTGTTATATGATTCTAGGTATAAAGACCTCAAGGGAAAGTTAAGGACAAGATGGCTAGGACCTTATGTTGTAAAAATATGTCGTGATAATGGTTCAATACAGATCATAACCATAGATGAAGAGTCCATTCCTTTACTTGTTAATGAACACCGATTGAAAATTTATAAGAGACCATTGTTAAAACAAGAGTTCATTGATGGTATCAGTAAAATAGTGATGGTAATGGAGCAAGTTTAAGCTCCTACCTCATCAAATCATTAAGAGAAAAAGAAAAGAAAAAAGAATAAGGACTCAGGTGAAAACCTCCATGAGGTGCCTGAGTCCCACTATGAGTTTGAAAACCTCTTGGGATGGCTCAATGGTGTCAATAAAAGAAAAATGAGAATAAAAAGATACCTGGGTGAAAAACTCTCTTGAGGCACCCAGGGCAAACATCTAGGATGAAAACCTCTCAGAGGCAGCCTAGTTGTTTTAACAAAAAAAGGAGAAAAAGAGAAAAATCATGAAAATTTCTATTTTCTAGGTCAGCAAGAAGGACGATCAGAGAGAAAAGGAGGATCACAAAGAAATATATTTCACTCACATTTTTATTTTTCCACTCATTGTCATTCATCACTACACCATATATTTCATTTTTTCCACTCCTTTGCTTTAAATTACAAGGGGACTGTATTTTCTACAGGTCTGAAAACTTACAAGATGATCCTATAGGAATTACAGTGACCCAGAAATCCTACAGGAAGTGACCCTAAGGGAAAAAATGACCTGCTATGTCAATAAAATAGCACCCCTACATCATCATTCCATGACCATACCTATGTCCACCTTCATCACCCTTGCATTCACCCTAAAAAAATCAGTTTCAATTTTTTTTCTTTCACAATCTTCGATAAAAGAAGGAAACATAGAGCAATAGGGAGAATCACCTGAGTATTCCTCATTCTTCACAGTGCTAGTCTCCCTCTCCATCCATGTCACCATCCTCAAAATCCCAACAAAGTATATGATTAAGAGTTCTGAGGGAGAAGCAACTATAGGACATCCTGTAGGAAATCCTGTAGCAGCCTATCCCACAGAATATGAGAAAAACAAGCTTCAAGCATGATGATCCAAGAGCAAAAGGAACTCCAAAACAACAACAACACCATTATCTTCAACACCAAGTACTTGCACCACAAAAGAATCATTAGAGAACAAGAAAAAAGGGAAGAAGAATAACATGCAGCCAATACACACAGCAAGAACCTCTGGTCTTCAACAACTGCAACAAGGTATTAACACCACAGGTAAGTATCCTTCTTACTCTCTCATGTGCATAATGTAGTCAAAATATGTAAAGGTTACGAGTAAGTTGGTTTATAAGAGAAAGGTGACCAGTTAACTTGGCCACCTTTAATCAGTCAACAAAGACAAAACAATTTGTCCTCTCACACAATTGTCAACTCAGAAACAGAAAGGAGAAGGACAAAAACAATTAAGGCTACGGAAGCATGAAGTGGGAGTTTATTACGAGGAATGGGGAATGATGAGGTGGTAGTGGGGACCAATGGTCCAAAAATGGAAACCATACCTCGACTTCCAGCACACCACCTCACCCCAAATGACTATAAGAGGAAATAGTCGTTGTCCCCATGCATTCATGCATTCATTTCCTCAAGGATCGCTCTCACAAGTCGCTCTCATACCCAGGCAACCTACAGAAAGGAAAACTCCATCGTTTTTCTGCACAAGAATTCCTATAGGATTGCACAGAAAATGCTACATGATTGCACACAAGATTCCTACAGGATACACAGAGACAGTCTATAGGATAGACCGAGAGGAGTTTCAGAGGGGAAAACATGGGGGTTGGACACAACAAACACTATGAAGATGTAGGCTATGTAATTACATCCCTCTTTCCAAGTAAATTAAACAAAAAAATCCTCTAGTTTGAGTGAATTTGGTAGCTGTGTAAGAGAATTGTCCGCACAGTCACTTCAGTTTTTTACTTCTGCATTTGAAAATTGTATCAACCATCTCATCTCCTCAAACTTCTCCAACCAAGATGAAATGAGGGTTTAATAGAAGGGAGCCCATTAACACTGTGAGAATCCAAAAACACACTCAAGTGCTATAAATCTTCATAAGGCATAATTGGATGGGGTATTTCGAAAAATTAAGGGGGTATAATGATGAGGTGGCCCAAGATTTTTCTCTCTCCCTCATTCCACTTACTAGAGTCCATGCCACTATTGTGGTAAGAGGCATCTCCATAGAGCTCACCCCTGAACTCATCAACATAGTTACCACACTTCCCCTAGGAGTACCATGGAGGAAGGAAGACAAAGGAGATAGCCATATGGCCAAAAGGAAATTCTTTTTAGAAGGCGAGGAACCCATTGACGAAGAAAATGGAGCAAGGAGAGAAAGTCTGCCAGATCCCTGGAATGAGGTGAGCTACCAACTTATCAAATACATATCATGTGAGGGTAGGTAGAGTGTGGTCTATGGCTATCATTTTAGGCTTCTTGAAGAGTTGAGATTTGGAGCAAAAACACCCCCTCACCATAGGCTCAACATACCATACTTCCTACTGCAATCACTAATAGACACAAGCATCAAGGTGCAAGAGGGAAATTCCAAACAATTATCTCACCATGGGTTAATTAGAATTCTTATAGAATATGCCCTCCAAAACCTCAGAATTCCTATACAATGGTCAGTTTTCAGAGACATGCAGGCAGAGGAGGACATCAAAGCTCTCACATATGATGTTAATCCTACTGTTAGCGGAAAGGATGAGGAAGAGACTGAAGAAGAGGAAGAAGAAGTAGAGCAGGAAGAAGAAGATGCAGAAGGAGATGAAGATGAGATGGATGAAGAAGAAGATGAAACAGAAGAATGATGAAGAAACAAAGGAGGATGTTAAGGAGGAAAGTGATAAAGAAGATGAGGATCTACAAGAGGAAGAAGAAAGGAAATACATAGGTGAAGAAAGCAATGGGAAAGAGGGGGTAGAAGACAAGGAGGAGTCACCTAGGGTGTCTCCAGAACCCACTGAGAGAGAGGCAGAAGGTGCCCTCACTACTCTTAGCACCCCCATCAAGAAAAAAGGCAAAAGACAGAGGCAAACCCCTTTATATTTCATGACAAGGAAAAGCAAAAGAATAAGGCAGGGGAAACCTCCAACACCAACCAAAATTCCCATTGTGATTGAGGACTCACCTAAACAACAGGAGAAAATGATTTCTCCTAAGTATCCTATCACCTATGTGAGAAGGCCTATGCCTAGATCCACCTCCTCCAAGGGAAAAAAATCCTATAGGATACACAATAGGATCTCCAAGAGGTAGAAGCAGTCTTACATGATACTCTGCTGAACCTACAGGAGACACAAAAATTGGAAAAGGATGGAGGCCAATAGCAAGAAACTAAAGAAGAGGACCCAAAGTCAAAAGAACCTAGCCCCCAACCTAACCTTGACTCCTACTATAGGTTTATTAAAGGAGGCATGGTCATTCCTCAAAAATATGTTATTCCAATGTTCTTTGAGCTTGAGAAGGAGAGAGCTAGAACTCATCGATGGATGTAGATTTCCAAATCCAAGGGGGTGGAAGACATTGGGAACATGAAGGAGAAGCTTAAGGAGATGGGCAAAGAGCTAAGTAGCTTGAGAGACAAAGAGGCCATAATGAAAAATCAACTAGAAACAGAAAATGCATGGTTGAGAGGACAACTACAAGAAAGAGAGAATCAATTGGCATGTATGGCTAGTCTCTCTTTGGAATCAATCCAGTGTAGGATTCTAGCTAAATCCTATGCCCTATACCTCAAGGAACAGTGGTTGCAGTTCCAGATCAAGACCCTAGCACAGAGAGGCACCATGCCATTTCAGGACTATAGGGAGTTCATTGATCTTTGTGATCAGAGAACACTAGAAGATTGGGCCAAGATGTTTGAGTTTTATTTGCACATCATGGCCTTAACATACATGAATGTATGGGACCCTAATTCCAAGCTAGGAGATTTACAGTTGATGGCTTTGGCATCATGGGTGAACCATGAGGAATCAAGGGCTGCAGAGATGAAGAAGATATTAGCAAGAGAACAAACTAAACCTCTTATGATCAGAGCTGAATAATCAGATCCCATGGCCCTCATCGGTAACCATAATTTGATTGCAAATGCTCCTCAACTTGCACCCAGGTATCTTACTGCCCAAGAGCAAGCAATTTCACATTTTGAGGACATGTTCAGGTTGTTAGGGGATGATAGCATACATGCTTGCCTAAGGAGATGGAAAACATTGCCATATAGCTTAAAGATAAGAGAGTACCACTCTCCTCAAAGATTGAGAGAAGCACTAAATAGGACACCCATGTACAAGCAATCTATGCAAAGGTTGAAATTCAATTAGATTGGCCTTAAACTCAGTCCACAACTACTCTTAGGAATGCTAGAAGGAAGGAAGAAAGAAAAAGAAAAGAGGCAATGGGAGGAGGTAGAAAAGAAATCAAGCTTCTATGAACAAGAAGAGGAAACCACAACAGAGGCATGGGATGTCAAAGAGGCCGCTAGAGCTATGAAGGATATGGATATTGATTGAGTTGATCAGAGGATGGGCAACACTTTCAATAGGGGGGTGATGATGAGCCTCATCATTGGGTAATTATATGGGCCTTAGTTCACCTCCTAGCTTAGTCAAACCAACTTTTCTCACAACTTATTACATGTTTTTTATTATATTTTGCTTATGAGATGAGTTAGAGTTGGATATTATGCCTAGTGGACTAATATGCATTGAATGCAAGATTGAAGGAGAAAATCAAGGAATTTTGGAAAATGCTAAGGTTAAAACTCGAATGGGACAAGGGAGAGGGATTGTAGGAGGTAAATCCTCCTCATTTACTTCTCCCCCATTTGAATATTCCTCCATCCATCACACCAGCTCGAAGTGCAAGCAACCAAGACATGAGGATTAGAAGGCAGCCGAGCAAGTGAGAGACAAAGAGCTAGTTTATCTCGAGTTTGGGAGATGAGCCTCCCTAATTTTAAGGATGTCATTGGGGAATTTAGTTGTATAAGTAGAGAGCCCTAGAGCCTCATTAGGATTCAAATTTTTGTTGTAAAACTCTAAGTTATTTCCGAGCTCCAGACTTGTGGAAGTTTTTTTGATGTAATTTTATGTTTTGGTGATAAGAATGAGTTTTGTTTTGAGCCAACACTGACTTAACTCAGAAGGCTGAAGCTATTGGGTTCGGCCCCAACCCTAGTAGACAAGGTTCCTCTTTCTTGTATATGCATGTTTAGATTAGTCTCATAGCTTCATTGTTAATTTGCCTTTAGATGTGTTTTCATTGCAAGTAGTGTAGATTGGATTGGTTGTTTATTAGTTTGCTTCTATTTGTGCCTTACTTAAGTAGCAGGTTAGCAGGGATAAAAGGAGTACCACAAGGTTGTCAGTAGGTGTCTTGGCTTCATTTCCTCCCTTTGGGATCATGAGTTGAGGAAGGGACCCTTATGCAGTCCCAAAAACACATATTTCTATTTCTTGTATGAGCTTTAGAGTTTACTATATTTAAGTTAGCATTTGATCAGTTTTGCAAAGTAGGATTTCATTTCCATTTCTACTATATTCATTCTTGTAGTATATCTCATCCATGCTTTCATTCCTTTCAACAACTTTCCTCATGCATAATATAGGCAGTTAGTTCATTAATTCTGCTTTTCTAGCTTACGATAATGCTTCTTGTTTACATAGATTTTTGGAAATTATACATGTTTTATGCAGACCAGGTGCTTCAGGAGAGACAAAGAATTCATAGCCAGCAACCACCTTCCACTTCATCCACCATAGCCATTCCTTGTTTTCACCATTGCCTTCACTAGTTTTCATCATTTTACATAGAAATTCTTCCAAGCACATTGAGCGAATCCAACCATCTTCTATCCTTGTTGTTGACTTCTGAGTGATCCTAGACCTTTCCTCACTTCATTCCACCCATATACCACCTTCCCTAATCCTTCCATCACCTCCAATACCTCCCATTTTTCTCTCGATTATATCTTGTAGGTTTACAGGGAATCCTGTAGGTTTCTAGTACATCCTATAGGTTTTCCTGTAATGACCTGTTTTGAGGCCATATTGAGGGAAAACCTCTAGGAAGCCACCAGAGGTCACCCAAGGGTTTTCCATGCCATCCAAACATCTCCTATCCCTTCCAGCCATCCTCCAACATCCTTAATTCACCTACCACATAACCAAAAGAAATTAGTTTGCGTACTTGATTTTGCATGAAAAGACAAAAAGACAAAAACATATTTATTTCAGTACCTTTACTTGCAGATTAGTGATGTTTGATGTTGTTTACTTCCATGCTTAGATAGTAGCATTTGGTTCATGTTAATTCAGCATTATTGCAAAGCATAGTTTCTTAGCAGTTAATTAGGAAACGGTGTGATTTAGCATTGAATTTCGGTCTTTTTCATTATTGCAATAGAGTAGCTCTCCCTTAGAGTAGATTTTCCTTTCTTCCATCAAGAAACCAAGATTCTTCTGACTCCATAGAAGTCTGGCTTGAAAATCCCAGTGGTCTCTCGCCAGCTGAACAATGACAAAAGGCATAACCATCACTTTTACTTGTGTATACAACACTATCACCTCCAAGTTTGTATGAACCCCGGTTTGATAAAGTAAAGCTGGTAGCCAAGGAGTTGCAACATTTTTTCTGCAATACTGGCGCTCATCAGATGACCAATATTTCAAATACATAGAGCTCACCAAAATATTTGAATGGGTCCAAAGAAATTCCAAAATGAGGCCATATGTGAAAGTTATGGTCCTAAGAACTTGACGTACTAATTAGAATCGTTAGGGTTTGCATTCCTTTCGCCAATTCAACTCTTGGGGTTAGGGCTTTGGACCTTAGAGATTTTTACTCTTAATGGTATTGGAACTATGTTAATTTAGGTAGTTTAGCATCTTGTTATACCAATTTTTTAAATGAGTTTATTTGTCACATCTCTTCTTAAAGATAAGCCACCATCATTCTAGTCACTTTGTATTGCATGCATATTATTGGTTTTTCACTATTTGATTCATTAATAGAATTTGATTTAAAAATAATACTATGTTTTCATTGTTGCTATTGTGTCATCTCTATGATATTGTGTTCTTTCATTTCATTTTCAATTGAATTCAAATCAACTTCACATGTATTGCTTCAACTTTCTTCTATGATGTTTCATTGTGTACTAATCTATGCATGTTATAAATCTAAGTTCTAGTTGTCCATAATTTTGTACATTACATTTTCTTTCTCCACACTTATTCTACATTGTTCATCTCCAAGCACATTTTTTCCTAGCTTGTCTTGTCCAAATCTACAATGCCTTATTATCCTTTGATTGAAAAATTTTGCACTAAATTAATGCTCCAAAAATTGTGCACTAATTAAATCCATTCTTTACAATTTACACGCTTCTCCAAATTATTTTCATGAATGTTTGCTATGCTTGCACATGTGCTAGAATTCTTCATTCCTTTCATATGTGTTTCTTTCTTAACCTTGCTCCATCTCTTTATGGTATGTGAATTCCACATGCTTCAAATTTCTCTCTTGGAAGAAGAAGAATGCACAACATAGTGATTTTGTATAGATATCAACTTCAAGCCAAATACAAATGATACCAACATAATGATATTGCAACAATAGCAATTGTAGACAAAAGATAACTCACAATGGTGACTCAAAATAGTGATATCACATAGATAAAATCATAAGCCAAATACAAATATCAAGAGATGATGATGAAAAAAAGGAGAAGAGATGTCACTAATCCATTGATGATGTTAGTGTCTAAATAAAGAAGATGAAGAATAAGATTTATACACGATCCAAAGGAAACTCTATCACATCAACTTGCAAGATTCTTGCACCCAAAGGCTACCTACCAACTTGAAAAAGAATAAGAATAAGAATAAGACCGACAAGGGATGATATGACATTAAAATTATTGGTGATTTTAATATTGGAGTGAAGAAAAATAAAAAGTCTCACAAACCAAACATAATGCTATCATATTAACCTTGGGACTTGCACCCCAAATCCAACTATTGGATTTCTAGAGAAGATGAAGAAGAAGAATCACATAGATAATAACCATAACAACCACAATTCAAAGAAAACCTACAAGAGATTACGTTAAAAACAACTAGCAATATTAGTACCAAAGAAAAGAAGAAGAAAAATTTCCACAATCCAAAGACAATGAAACCACTTCAACCTCAAGACTTGAACCTCGAAGCTAACTATCATATTGGAAAAACTTTTGGCATGGTAATTATTTATAACCAGATGGGTTGATGCCAAAAATTCTAGTAATGTTAGTACTTGAGTGAGGGAGGTTTGTATCACATAAAATTGGGGACTTCCACCTCAAACTTAGTTATCATATTGGCAATACTTTTGGTTTAAGTAACGCTTGATAAAACATCTCCATCTCATAATTGTTATGTATGTGAAACCATGCATATCACACTCCCACCCAACAATCATGTTAGCACATCCACACAATTTAGAAAAGTAGTATTAATGTGGGATAAAACCCCAACATAGAGAAATATCATCGTAGTAAGATATATTATAATGTTGTAGAGAAAATGACTGCAACCAAACAAATTTTCCACAAAAAATAAAATGTAAACTACCACCAATATTAGTGCCAAAGTAAAATATAAATCGAACCAAAACATTCTCAACTTAAAAAACAAACTTCTACATAAGGATTTTCAACTTAAAAAACCAACTTCTAGCTAAGGATCTTCAACTTAAAAAACCAACTTCTACCCAAGGACTTTCAACTTAAAAAATCAACTTCTAAATTACAAAAAATGTTAATGTAAATAATATCTTGTAAATCATTTATGTCTTATAAAATGGTTTTAATGTTTCAACTAGTGTATTATATGGGTTATTCAAAGAAATTTTGAAAATCTCATTATTGTTGGAATCTACAGAAACAAAAATTTCTTAAAAAATATGGTTCCAAACTATTTTAAATTTTTCAAAAAACCCAAATTATTTAAAAACCAGAAAATCACATGTGAGTTTGAGTGAACTATGCCCTTAAAACTTTAACCTATAAAACTATACTAAGCATCTTTTATATCTATAGAACTATACTAAGCATCTTTTATATATATCTATATAGATATGACTTTTTTTTTTCCAATTTTACTTGCCCAACAACTACTATATTATTATAATATGCAAATAAGTCAAAATTAAATAAATGGGAAAAATTAACATCCATACCACCTTAAAATATAACTACAATAGTTTGAACAATGACTCTTCACAATGCCAACTTATTACATATAATACCTGGCAATTAAAGTAACATAACTTGTCCAAATCAAAGTGTAACATAACTTGTCCAAATCAAAGTGCATAATCTTGATAGAAATATCTCCCTACATATTTGGTGTCTACAACATGGAGGGCAATACTTATTTAGGATAGGCAAGACCATAGATTCGATATCAGCTGTCAAAATAAATGACTTCCAAGTAAAAATCATATGATTCCATTATGATATTTCATTTCAATGTGACAATTGCCAAATAACCATAATAGCTGGCATATCGAGCTAAGTATTTGTTCCCCTTCTTGTGTTGATTCTATTTATTATTGGAGAACCATTTATTTATTCCAATTACTTAAATTCATATTATTCTAATGGTACAATATACTTCCAAGTAAAAATCATATGATTCCATTATGATATTTCATTTCAATGTGACAATTGCCAAATAACCATATTAGCTGGCATATCGAGCTAAATATTTGTTCCCCTTCTTGTGTTGATTCTATTTATTATTGGAGAACCATTTATTTATTCCAATTACTTAAATTCATATTATTCTAATGGTACAATATAATAAAATGAGACAGCCTTACATGCACTCTTGGCTTTTCCTCAAAATGTTAAAATTTAATAAAATGTGATTACTTGGTATGTACCTTTTGTTTTTTCTTAAAAAAATAATTGAGTAAAATTTTGTTGTTAATTGCACTTCATATCAGCCTAGGTTTTCTTAAAAAACAATATAAGATTTTCATTACATCATATACTCACATGTAATCCCGTGGAGGAACTTTGACAATTTTTACCTTATATTATATTTTAGCAAGTCCTTGTGATTAAATATATTTTACAGAAAGGCTCCATGTTATCTTTCTTTGAATGCTTATCTCTTTTTTGGTATTGATTTGACTGTAACTACAATAATAAGATTGAAAGAAAAATAATATTTTAAGGTTTATAAAAGTTTTATACAGAGTAGTAAATATGAATGTTTTTACTCTCACAATTATATTCCAATTTCATGAGGATTACAGCTCATGAGAACCCACGAGGACTAGGTAGGTAATATTGCAATAGGAGTTACAATGCGTTTGTCCCTCACTTCCTCCCTTGTGCAGGGTAATAAACATGAATATTTTTCCTCTCATAATTATGTTCCAAAGCATTGAGGATTACAACTAATGGGAACCCACAAAGACTAGATAATATTAAATTATATAAGAGTTCTAATGCACCTGTCCCTCCCTACCTATCTTGTGTAGATTTTGTCTATCGAGAGATATTCCCATGCCCCCTTTAATTTCCCTTTGTATTCTTCCTTGATGGACCCTATTATCCTCTTGCTACATCTCCCCTCACATCATTTGGTTATTACTTATTTATTTATTTTTTTTCCCTTTAAAAAAATAAATAAACAAAGGGACGAAGGAAAAAAAATAACCTAGAGAATGCATCCCAAACAAATTTAAAGTAATTGACAAGATAAAACAAAAAGTGACCCCAAAAGATGCTTGGAGTTAGGTTACAACCAACCTTTTTTTAATGGATTTCTACTACAATCCAATATCTAAACTCGTCCTCAAAAAATATCTACCTGAAATAATTACCCTCATCTATAACCTTTAGACAAATAGTTACCATGCATTGTACATAAGAATGTGTATTTTACATGAATAAAACATAACACAGATACAATCAAGACCCATATTCTATCCAGACTCCATTAACATATCTTCCATCTTAGGTAATAAAAGGATAACATTGATAGAAAACTTGTTCTCTAGGCAACTTTTATATATATATATATATATATTATTATTTAGGTTTTAAAATGATTTAATTTTTATTTTGGAAAATTATAACAATGTAATAAATTTATATCCAATTCATATAATATTTTTATATATTTTTAATTTAATAATCATAAATTAAAAATTTAATTAGATTAATTAGTTGAAATAATTTCTCAAACCACATATCTATTTATCTTTTTACATGATTTCTCATCATAGATATATTAGATATTGTATGGATTAATATTATAATATATAGATTTGACTGATAAGTTTGTAAACATCAATACAAGATAAAGAAAAATAATATGATTATAATGGTGTTTCCAATTGTGTGAATATATATTGTTTTGATGATGGTTGTGATATTCTTTTGGGCTAAGACTTTGTTAAAGATACAAACCTTTTATAATTGATCAAGAAACTGTTATATTAATTCATATTCAAGGTAAGCCAATAAGGCTTAAATACAAAAGTGATATTATAGTAAGAATATTTGATAAGTAGCCAGATGTGATAGAAGGATCCTTAGACCTTGGGGAAGTTAGGACAAATCATGTAACCCATCCTTATCATCAAGAATCAATCAGAGTTCATCTCAACCCATAAGAAATTTATGAGTACCAAGTTTTATGGAATATATTAGGCTCACCAATTTATGTAGAGTTTGAGAGTGAGAAAATTGAGTTGAGGGAAATTTGAAAGAATTATTGTCACTAAGAAAGTGATTGTGTTAAGTAGTTTCTCTATGTATGAATGTTGAGAACCATGTGAGGATGTGAAAAGAGTATTCCAATGGTGAGAGATTGCATTGGATAATATTTTGAAGGATTTTTAATAGCTTAAATTCCATATACATAAAAGTAGAGGCTAGTATGAGTAGTAGAATTAGTATTATGAAATCAAAGATTTTCAATGTGTTTTTATGCATGCAATTATAACTGTGTGAAAATGATGAAATAGTCATACTATGGGTAAACGCATTTGTTTCCTTTGTTTTAGTATGGTTTTTTGAGGTTTTTATTTTCATTATTTTTTTGTGAATGCCATCCTTTTTTGTGAGTCTAGTAATATCTTTTGTAATTCCATTCAATCCCCTCTTGGCCTTTTTACAGGGCATGAGGTGTCTAGAACCAATTTCTAAGGTTACTTTGTGGAGATGGGGTTATTAAAATTCCTCTTCTTACAACCACCTTAAAAATATTTTCTAATACCACCATCATCTTTTGCTCATGGAGAGCTTTCCAACGATACAAACTTCATCCAAATTCAAGCTATAGACAAAAAAATATGCATATCTAAAGATTTTCCCTACCTAGTGCCATGTCAACATCAATACCCATTGCAATGTGGCAATAACATGGTATTCCTTTGCCCCCATGCCACCTCTACATAAGACCATGCCTCAACCATCAACATTAGCAGCCCCTTGCATTCAAATCCAATATTTTTCATAGCTCCACTTTATAACATCTTCTGGATTTCTGATCTATTTGGATCATACCTATGCCTCCATATTTACTTGGATAGCCAAACCTCTAGATCTATATAGATACTCCCAACTCCTATGAATCCATCTAGGTTTGATTAGTATACCTAGTTGATCCATGTCAAACCTTCGAATATTCAAATCTCCAAATTTCTAACTTTTTTAGATTCAACTCGATTTGAACCTTGTGCTTGGTTAACCTCATCGAACTTCCATATATTTAGATCTCCAAATTTCACATCATCCTTTCCATTTAATGCCACATCACTACCATGTCAACTCCCTTGGCACATAATTCCATGTCAACATGATATGTGGCATACCTAGTCAAAATGCCACATCAATATGCCATGTGACTTGATCTCATACCCAATGCCACATCAACGTGACATATCATCATGCCATGTTAGAGTTCCATGTCACCTAAATTCATCCTTGGTTCCATGTCAAATGAGCATCATCATGCCATGCCAACACCCATACACCCGTAGGGTCTGATAGTGCTCATGTGGGCTCCATGTAGCTTCCACATGAACTTCTTCATGGGTATCTTGATGTGGGTCTTTCTAAACATTCCTTTCATAACAAGTTTCATATGCCTAGATATCAACGTATCTAGGTATATGAAACAATCAATTTCCTTCAAATCCAAGCTAATTGTGGCATTAGGGTTCCATCAAATCAATGGTTTCATTGCCACTAGTTTCAATATTCAAACCATTTGATATCTACGGTTTTAGTTAAGGTGCATTGTTAAGGTTTTCTAGATGCTTGAATATCCAAATTCTTTAGATATATGAAATGTACTCACCTATTGTTAGCGCATCCGTCAACGATTTGGATGTCTGGATATTTGTGTATCTTGAGATCAAAAATCTCCTTAACTCCTTTCTAGAACCAGATCCTAACTTCTAGATTTTGATAGCTAGTGATCATGGCTCCCTTATTAGTCTGCATGACCAAGCGTTATGCCTTAAATCCAATCCCAAAATTTCTAAACTAAATCCCCAAATATCTAAGGGATTATAGGCTTTTTATTTAGTTTTCCAACATGCTCAAGTGGTTGATTTTTTATTTTTTATTTTATTTATTTTTTAATCTCGATAGTGTATAAGCTTGTCCAAATGACTTCCAATGATATAAAAAACTTCCATAGCCTCAAAAAGGAATCTAAAATCTCCACCCACAACTAGGCTACTTCATAAGAATTCAAACAGATGGCCAACGATTAAGTATACAACTTCACCAAACTAAGTAAGATTCTTCTCACCCATGTGGGACTTTAAATTCACCTTTCATACTACAACTCTTAAAAACAAAGAGCGGCTAGTTCATTGGATTATCTACAAGAGGAAACGAAGTTCCTAGCCAAGGGAAAAACTCAAAGTATTCTCATCACCAAATAGGGATATGATACAATTATTCCATTCCACAATGACCTATCATAGGTCATGCACACTAATAGAATATATAAAGAGCTCAACTCAGTTATACATTATACTTCATAGAAAAACATCTTACATTTATCATCAGTAAAATAATTCAAGAAAACTACTATTTACAAAGTCCATTCATAAAATAAAATATAGCTAGTAACCAAGCATATTTAAGAATTGTACAAGCTCATCAATAGAAACACACTTAGTAAGCCGATATAAAAACTTTCATGAAACCCTGAACAATAATGCCATTTTCATTAAAAGATGAATATGTACACTGATTTGTGTCACTTAAGTTTCGCTGGAAAATGAAGAAGGGAGAATTGCTCTCCACCCAACCATAGGCTCCACCACACTGCAGTTTTCTTGCAGCTAGCCACTTGTGAGCTAGATTTGATGCTTTAAGAGGAAAACTTGCTTTGGGATTAACAAGGTTCAAAGCATGGTAGAAAACATGAAGGCCACTCTCCTTCACACCAAAATTTAGTATGTTTCCTTTCAATCGTTGAGCTAGGGCCAATTACAAATCACAATGTTGCTACAATGAGCTTGCACACAAATGGAATCCTTCTCTAATCTAATAGTCCCTTGGTACCTCCCTTTCTTGGTTCCTTTCATGCTTAGTTCAAGAAAATTACTCAGGACTTATCCTATCCCTCTAGCTCATGCTAAAGGATTACACACTATATTCCTTGACCATTTAGGTAAATTCACAACTCCATGTATAAGATGATGTGACTCAGAAGGATTTATGCCACTCTTTTTTTAGAGTTACACTCTCAACAACCTCCCATTATTCTATCTATTTTCTCATGGGTTATCTCTTGCTCAATCTCACTTTTTCTCTATTCATGACCACCCAACACATTATGCACATTGTTGTTCACTTCTTCCCTTCCGCAACTCAATTTCCCTACATGATAATTTGGGGTCCATCTTGGAATACATTTCTAATCAAAAGTCTCTAAATGGTACATTTCACATCCCTCTGGAGTAGTTTAGTACCACTCCCATTATTTCTCATAGCCATTGGAAGTTGGGTAGTTTAAATACCAAATCTAAAGTATGGAAGTAAAGGGAAATCTGACATCAAATTTAGGATAGATAGGAGACTTCCTAATTCCCCTTCACAACTTCCCCTTAAGCGTCGAGATTCATGTCAAATGCTCTCTTCTTCAACTTTTAGCAATATATTAAATAAAATGCACACTACATCAAATAAATTTTGTTTGGATCTTCATGATGGCCATGTCTGACATTATAAGTCTTAATTACAAATTACAAAATTTAGGCTTTAAAAATGGGTTTTACATCTTCTTATTTACATGGTGTGAAATTAATATTATGAAAGTGTGGGCTGAAAGAAGCCAGTGGGAGAATATATACATATATCTTAGTTGAGATATTCATGTGAATGGCCATTTATAGTATCATAGAATATTCACTCACTATTTGTTCATGAAAATACAAAACTAAATATTTAATAGGAGGCCCTTTGATTCCTTGGGAGGAAGCTACATCTTTAATAAATGCGATTATAAACCTACAAGGGAGATTGTAGAGATTTTTGTGTTATTTAACTCTTTTTATTTATATGTGAGGTATTTTTTGTTAGTATGTTGTCATTTGTTGGCCTTACCTTTTGAGGTAATTCATTGACTCGAAATTTGTTCATGAAATAACAAAACTAAATAAGTCTGCTAAGAGGCCTATGAGTCCTTAGGAGGGGCTTACACCTTTAATAAATATTATTATATACTTGCGAGGGAAATTTCACATATTTTGTGTTATTTGAATATATCTATTTATGTATGAGGTATTTTTTGTTAGCATATTATCATTTGTTGACCTTACATGTTGAGGTAATTTGGTTGACAAGAAGTAGAATTAGTCAACTTTGGTGTTGGTAGTGCAATGGTAAACTTTTTCATGGCAGTTTAATAAATCATGTTACACGACATAGTGTGTTTTGGGGAATATAAGTACCTTTTTATAATTAGATGGGAGGAAAATATGTTCATTGAGCTATGATTATTTAAGAATATATGTCCATAGAGAATATTGGATCAACCATCCAAATCTGGTGATTTCCTATGAATTTATCTATGCACTTATGATTTTTTTTATAAATATTTCAAAATAGCATGGATATATACATGGGAAACAATCCTAAATTATTTGAACATGAGAGTGTTAGTGAAAATAAAATGGGTGATTTGGTCTTAGGTTTTTATGTTGGAACCGATGGAAGTTTATATAATCCAATTCTCATATTTCTTGTATCATGTTATTAAAGTATACATAAGCTTGGTCTAGCAAAAATTTGGAATGGTTTTTTTAATAATAACCCAAGTTTACATTTTTGTAGGCATGCTCCTTCCCTATCTAGGGTTTCCTAGATATAGCTATTACTAAATGTTGTCCTAGTATCTTCACAGACTTTGTGCCATTTATTATTGTAGATTTTAAATATTTAATTTTAATTCATCCTTTTTTAAAGGAAACAGATACATAATTTGTATTAATAATGACTAGAGAATGGGACAAAACTCTTACAATAAAATTATGATATTTGATCATAGAGGTGAACATTTTCCCATGCAAACAAAATACCATCTTTGGAGTTGTTATTCAAAATTATACAAAAAATATTCTACTGAGTATACAACAAAAAGACTCGAGAATAAAGCAATATTTCAAGATAACATGTAACATTATGGAGACCAACAAGCCGAATTAAACATCCATCAACTAGGACCATTCCTAGGCGAGTCAGATCCTCGTGGGCGATGAGTCTTCTTTTTCTTTCAGACAATGTTGGGACCAATGCCACCCATACTGAACTAAGCCCTACCATAAATGATATTTTCCAGAGTCGAAACCCAATAATTGAGAATGAAAAAATCCTCATGTAGCCCATTGATGGGGTATTCCATATTTCTAAGATGATGGAGAAATTTATCTTATAAAAGAATTTAGAATGACTGATGTTAATTTTCCACCATCTCATCCTACATCTGCCTAGCTTCCAAAAAGGATTTGGTAGATCCTAGTATATTTTCCAACAACACATTGTATTTCCCTTATCTAGGAGAAACATGAGTCCTTCCATGTCCAAAAGCAACTACTGATTGCAAACGATTATCACCCCAACAGAGTTGGGCCAATATTTGAGATTGACCAAGTGAATCGACCCATAGTCACCCAAGGGATCCCAAGGAGCCATTAAATAATCCACATTAAAACTATGCCATGATCCGAACTAAGATATAAGATCCAAATCCAAGCCAAAATCCTCAAAAGGACATTGGAAAGGTTGATGATGGGAAATCTAGAGCAATGACATTAAAACCAACCCACTGCACATGGAATAACTCATCATTTCAACAATAAAATCTACCAACTCCATCCACAGGAAAAATAAATACAAGTACCACCCAGAGCATAAAATAATTGAAGACAACAACCACTTGTTGTGAAAGATATGCCACCAGGAGGGAATTTTCAAAATTTGTGGCTGAAGAATGAAGTTCTGCTAGCCCACACCACTCCTCTATCTTTTAAATCATGCTGAGAGAAGGGGATAGTTACTGGATCCAAGATTAATTAAATTTATCATGATGACAAACATTTGAATGTCATTCATGCACCTTCAATTGAGTATAATCAAGGAATTGGTGCATGTTGAGAAGTGTAGAAAGAGAGGCTCAATTTGACTTAGCCTTGGTCAAATTAAGTAAATTCGAAATTTCCACGTCAATAGACAACTTGGAGGCCGTTAACTGAGGTGACATGGTTCTTGTCACTTAGTTAGATCAATAAATTCAAGTTAGAGGGCTTGGAGTTCAATTATGCATGTGTGATTGCTAATTTGTAGCAATCCAAATTAGCTATTTCCAGTTGCATTAATTTAAACTAGTTCTAAATGTTGATAGAACTAGTTGGAGGTCAGTTGTTCAGTGGGACAATAGTATAACTCTAACATCATCCAGTTAAATGATCAATCAACCAAAAATATATCATTCATGCAAATAATTCGAATTGCTCAGTTGTGGTGGAGATTCCAAGGAAATGTAACATCAGTTGTAGACTAGTCTTGAGTGTACAAGTGTTGCATGCCATTAGTGATCAATCCTTGGGAATTGTACAATAATTTTGGAGTAAATTCCTAAAGAGTAGGGGCTAATTTCCTTAGGATTTGCACAAGGAAATATGAGCTCAGGTGGATGCAGAAATTGACTAAGTTTGGGTCAGAGTTTTTCATTGAGCAAAGAGAACAATTATTCTTCCTTAGGTTGAGTTCAAAGCAAGAAAGAAATTGTAATACATTCTATATTCCTCTGATTAATGTAAGAAGTCTTAAGGGGATTTTACCATTTGGTTTCCCCTATAGAAATCTATGTACTTGTGTATGTGATTGATGCATGTTTGTCAATGTTGTTCTAAATTGTGAATTAATTTTTGTAGAGAAGTAGAGTATACTTGTGTCTCTTGATTTAGATTAAATATCATGAGCAGTTGCAATTATATCACCATATTTCTACATGGTATTAGATCAATATTCACATTAAAATAAGAATTTTAAAGTTGTTCCTTAGGAGATTCAAATTTTTAGCTTCAGTGTAGTAGTATTCCTTCAAAGTTGGGAGAATGGAATTCAATGGACTGAGATTAGAGTAGGCCTTGGAAGGCAGCTCAAATTTCATTTCCTGGAAGGATCACATGGAGACAATTATTATTGATAATGGATTTCTAGAATATGTCAAGATGGAAATTCCAAAAATAGGATCAGTCGATGCCTAGAACCTAGCCCAATGAAAGAAAGATATAGCCAAGGTGAGGAGAATAATCCTGGAGGGAGTGAGAGACCACATTGCCTGAAATCTCCTTGGAAAAGAAACTCCTTTCGTGTGTAAGGCAATGACTGAGTTATTCGAGAATAGCAGTGACCATAGAAAACCAGTCCCCAAAGAAAAAATTAAAAACATTAAGATGTAGATGAATGATACTATTCCACAGTATCTCACCAGATTTACACAAGTTTGTGATGAGCTTGGATGGTTTGTTGTGAATGTTGCACAATATGATCTAGTCATCCTAGCTCTTTTAGGCCTTCCTAAAATCTAGCATAGCTACAAGGACTTGATGAATGGGAGGGAGAAATTACCGAATTGGGAACACTTATGGTACAATTTGGTACAAGAAGAAATCAAGCAAAATAACATAGATGGAAGTTCATCTAAGGGAGAGGATGAAGAAACTTTTTCATTAGTTGGAAAGGGAAAGAAGGGCAAATAGAAGAAATCTCAAACCAAACTAGAATCCACCCAAGGGGGCAAGAAAAAATACTTTTCCAAAATAAAATACTTCGATTTTCATGAATTCGATCGTTATACTACGAAGTGTCCACACAAAAAGTCTACCAGGATGAACTCAGGAGGAGCAGTAGGTGAAGCATTGGCTTCACAATTCGAGCTAAACTTCACCTTGATCGCATGCATAACCAACACTATGATGGGAAGTATGTGGTACTTGGACTCAGGTGCCTCATTCCACATGACAAGGTGTAGAAATTTTTTCAGTGATCTGTAGGAGAAATATCTCCATATGCATATTGAGCTTAGGGACAACAGAAGGTATAATGCTACCGGGATTGGTATAGTAACCTTTAAGAGGAAGTTAGGATCACCTCTTTTCCTCAAATATGTCATGTTTGTACCAACCCTGAAGAATAAACTCATCTTTGTATCAATTTTGGAAGACCATGACTATGATGTGATCTTCAATAAAGGGAAAGCATTTCTAAGACACATAGCTACTGGGAAGGTGAAGAAAATCAAGCTTTGTGTGAAGAATCTATATAAACTTGATGTGGAAGATTGTGTTGCACTATGAAGTAAGGAAAATAAGGTGCAAAGTTGAGATGTTGGTGAAATCTGGCGTAAGAGATTGAGCTATTGCATCATGTCACCTTCAAAATTATGCAAAAAATAACCACTAGCCTCCCTAAAGGATCACTTGAGAAACGGGATGCATGCAAGGGTTGTACCTTGGGGAAGTATGTAAAATCCACATTCCATTGATTGAGAAAATGAAGCAAATGTAGTCTTGGAGAGAATCCACTCTGATGTTTGTGGACCCTTCTTGACAGCCTCCATTTCTAGACATAAGTACTATGTTATTTTTATTGATGATTTCTCAAGAAAGTGTTGGATCTTCTTCATGTAGAAGAAAGATGAGACATTCTTAAAAAGTTTAGAATTCAAGGAACTAGTTGAGAAAGAGACTAGCAAGAAGGTGAAGGCTCTTAGAAGCAACAATGGAGGTGAGTATGTTTACAATGACTTCAAGGATTTTTGTTCCAAAGAATGCATTCAAAGAGAGCTGACAACACCCCATAACCTATAGAAAAATGGAGTAGCTAAGAGGAAGAATCGGGTAATTGTGGGAGCTGCGAGAGTTATGCTACATTACCAAGGCCTACCACTATATTTATGGGTAGAGGCATGTAACAAAGTACTCTACTTGCGAAACCAGAGTCCTCATCATATTCTTGGTATGATTGAAACAAAGGAGGCTTTCTCTGGGAGAAATTCGGATGTGTTTCATTTCAAAATTTTTGGAGCCTTTGTTTGCTGCCATGTCTCCAAAGATTTGAGGAAGAAACTTGAGCCAAAAATAGATTCGGAAGTTTTTGTGGGCTTCACCGAAACTCCACACAACTACCAAGTGTACTTACCTTCCCTCAAAATGACATTTGTATGAAGGGATGTAAATTTTGATGAAGAGAAAGCAATGAGATGCTCTCTTGAGAGGGAGTTGCAAATCACACCAGAAGAGGATATTTTAGCTCCAAAGGAGTAGCCTTAAGAAGTTGTGGAGCAGCCACAAATGGAGGAGAAGAAAGGAGGCATAGTGGAGACATCCACTCAAGCAGAACTTTCCAGAGAAGGTAGAAAAAGAACCAGAGAAGCTGATAGATTGGTGTAGAATGCAAGGGAGAATGTGGGAGCTCTTTCAAATTTGCGCAGGCAAAGGAGGTCACCTGAGAGATATAGTAGGTACATGGCTCTAATGATTGAGCTTGTATAGATTGAGCCTTCATACTTTGAGGAAGTAGTTGAGAAACCAATTTGGGTTGATGAAATGGTGGAAGAATACGAATCCATCATGAAGAATAGTGTTTGGGAAGTGGTCCCAAGACTGCCGGATAAATTACTTGTGGGTTCGAGATGGATCTTCAAGGTTAAGCATGAAATAGACAGAAGCATATATAAGTACAAGGCCATATTTGTGGTCAATGGACTCTATCAAGTTTAGGGAATTGACTATGAGGAAACCTTTGCTCCCGTAGTAAGGTATTCATCCATTAGATCAATTCTTGCATTGGTTATGAAGATGGGGTGGAAAATCCACCATATGGATGTAAAAAAAACATTTCTCAATGGTGTTATTGAGGAGGAAGTGTACATAGAGAAACTTGAATGTTTTGAGACATTTTATCGGGAGTATGTTGTGTGTAGAATCAAGTGAGAATTTTATTGTCTCAAATAGGCACCTCGATCTTGTTACGCTCGGATTGATAGTTATCTCACTAGATTGGGCTTCACCAAAAGTGAAGTGGATGCAAACCTCTATCATATTTTCGTAGAAGGTAAATTACTTATCATTGTTTATATGTTGATGATTTAATATTGATAGATGATGATCAATTGATCAGCTCTTGCAAGGAGGACCTTGCAAGGGAATTTGAGATGAAAGACATTGGTCTCATGCACTACTTCCTTGGGATTTAATCATGGTAAGGTGATGGGGAATTGTTTGTGTCTTAAGGCAAGTATGACACCGAGATACTTCAAATATTTCACATGGAGAGTTATAAGCCCATGGAGTCACCTCTAGCGGCCAACTAGAGGAAAGAGAATGAGACTCCAAGTGAAGAGCTTGATGCTTCCATTTACCGATAGCTAGTGGGTTCATTGATGTATCTTGTGAACAAAGGAACATATATGTGTTATGCATTCAACCAATTGAGCTAAGCTATGGTTACGCTGAACAAATTGTATTGGAAGGAAGCTAAGCATATTTTACGGTACCTCAGAGGGACTACATAGTATGGATTATGGTATAGATGAATAGAGAGAGTGTTGTGCGGCTTCACAGATGCAATTTGGGCAAGGATTCCATCCGAATGAAAGAGTACATCAGGTGGAATTTTTAGTGTTGGCTCTGCAAAAAATCCTTGGTACAGTAGGAAGCAGAGGTCTATTTTTCTCAACTCGACATAAGTTGAATACATGGTTGCAATTCAAGCAACATGTGAGGCAATCTATATGATAAAGATAGTTGTGGTACTATTTTTCAGGAGATGGATCTAACTATAATGTATATTGTGATAATCAGAGTTGCGTTAAGCTCTATGAGAATTCATATTTTATGATAGATCCAAGCATATATCTATATATATATATATATATATATATATATATATATATATATTATTATATATTATATATATTATATATAAATATATAATAGATATCTGATACCATCATCTATGGGATTGTGAATAGAGGAGGATAATGTTGCTACAATACATTCCAACAGAGGAACACGATGTTGACATCTTGACAAAGGCTTTGTCAAGAGGGAAGTTTGAATTCCACAAGTGCAAGATAGGGGTGGTTGAAAATCTAGTTCTTGCTAAGAGAGAGTGTTGATAAGTGTAGCAAGAATGGCTCAATTTGACTTAGCCTTGGTCAAATTGAGTAAATTAGAAATTTCCACATCAATAGACAACTTGGAGGAAGTTAACTAAGGTGACATGGCTCTTTTCCCTCAATTATCTCAGTAAATTTGAGTTACAAGGCTTGGAGTTCAGTTATGCATGTTTGATTGTTAATTTGTAGCAATCTAATTCAGTTATTTCCAGTTGTATTTAGTTAAACTTGTTCTAGTTGTTGATAGAACTAGCTATAGGTTAGTTGTGTAGTAGGACAATAGTCTAACTCAAAGATCATCCAGTTAATTGATCAATCGACCAAAAATAGTTGATGCACGCAAGGAATTCAAATTTCTTAGTTGTGGTGTATATTCCAAGGTAATGTAGCATCAATTGTAGACTAGTCTTGAGTGTACATGTGTTGCATGCAATTAGTGATCAATCCTTGGGAATTTCACAATCATTTTGGAAAAAATTCCTAAATAATAGGGGCTAATTTCCTCAGGTTTTGCGCAAGGAAATAGGAGCTCAGGTGGAGGAAGAAATTGATTAATTCTGGGTTAGATCTTTTCATTAAGCGGAAAGAACAATTATTCTTTTAAAGGTTGAGCTTGGAGCGAGAAAGCAATTGTAATACATTCTCTATTAATTTGATTAATGCAAGCAGGCTTAAGGGGTTTACTAGTTGGTTTCCCTAGATAAATCTATGTAATTGTGTATGTGATTGATGCATGTTTTTGAATGTTTTTCTAAATTATGAATTAATTTCTACATAGCAGTAGAGTAAAATTATGTCCCTTGATTTAGATTAAATTTCTCGAGTAGTTTCAATTCTATCACCATATTTAAATAGTGCATAACTAATTAGACCTTGGTTTACCTCTATTATTCCTTGTCAAAAGGAGGATCCTTTTTTTCAAACAAATTTTCCATATAATTAAGATGCCTATACACATGGAAAAGATATAATCATTTGAATTAAGAAACAATTAGAGAGATCCTTTGTAGAGTGGGAAGGGGTCTAATAATAAGGCTTTTTTGGCCTTAGTGGCTTATCAAATAACAAGCATAGAGTCAATAATAAACCTTTGAATTTTATTTGCAAGAGCTGGATCCAAGCCTTTCCATAAGGTGAGGAACTCGACCTGATTATTGATTACGGTGTCAAGACCCCATGCAAATTGAAACACTATTTTTACATTAGGGATAATTAAAGGCCCTCTTGCTCTTGCCTCCCTCGAGTTGTCAATCATGGATCCATCAAAGAACATGGAATACTGATTTTTTACCGTTCTCTAATGATTAAAAGCTATTTAGTTGAAACTTATACTCGGGACCTTATTTCATGGAGGTCGAAGCACATTATGAATTGGAAGGTGCAATTGTTTGCTAACCTGGATCCATTCGTGCTCAAGATAATTTAAATTTTCAAACTCTTTTTCATATACCCATTAACAAGATGGCTTCAAAAAGGAACGATGATGCTTTAAGATCCACTATTTAAGGGTTAAGGTACTCATTTTTGAAGATCTCTTTGTTCCTGGTGATCCAAATAGACCAAAAAATATACTTGGAAAGAGCTTCCCAACATATAATTAGCAGGGAGAAGGTCTTCCGAATCCAAGGATATTTTGTTTTCCAAAGTTCAAACATGTCCACTCGTGTACCCAGAATAGAATCAATGTAAGAAACCATGGAAAAAGCTATATCATCCATGAACCAAGGGAGAAGGGAATGAACCAAAATAGATGGGAAATTTTCAATTCTAATTGAAACATGAGACACAATAACAAGAGCCTTGGATATTCCTCTTCTTGAGACTTTTAGCAGTGAGAAGTTTTTAATGGACAAGAGTCCAACAAAATAAGTTAATTTTTGGGATGCCATCCTTACTCTAGATTTTTTACCACAGTATGCATGGGGGCGAATGAGAGAGCCTCTTAACCAATTGTGAATAACCCAATTTTGTTGTGTATTTATGTTGAGGACATAGTTTCCATGTACATAGATCATGAATATAAAAGGAGATGGGAGCCATACCTTTCAAATTAATAATCAAACTCTCCCATTGAAGGTCAATGTGAATCAACAACTCTAGTCTTAACCATCCTTTCCATTGACCCTGTTCGTCTCAAAGCAATATGTATCTCAATTTAATATAACCATTTGGCTACATCCATATAGACAATTCTCTAGTTTCCTCACATTCTCTCATTAGACCATTGGGACAGAATTTAGCTTTCCAAATGTTAATGTGTGTGCCATTACCTATATGGAAACATAGATGATCAACAATTATAGGGGAACCCTGTACATAGAGCTTCCAAATTTTAGATCCAAACCCTAACCAATTGAAGGCTCAACCCTGAGAAGGTGGGTTTTGTTGCAATATTTTCTCATAAGGGATATATTCCACCATTCCTTCAAGTCCAAAATGAGTCTCCAAATAATTTTTGCATTGAGGGCGAGATTTATATATAGTGGATCTTTCATAGCTAGACCATCATTTTCTTTGGGAAGATGAACCGTGTTCCAGTTCAAAAGGTGGAATTTATTTTCATGGTTCTTCCCTCCTTGCCATAGAAATTTATGGATAAGGAGACTTATTTGATTAAACACAGATTTTGGGGCCAACAACCTAGGGAAGAGATAGAGAGGATAATACCAATTTGATCAAGATGACTCTACCAACTATAGTGAGCCATTGTACTCCCCATTACTGAATTTTCTTTTTTAATGTGTTTAAAACATCGTTCCAACTTTCAGAATTTAAAAATCCCATGGAAATCAGGATTCCAAGGAATTAAAAAAAAAAATCAAAATCCAATGGAAATTCCAAAACCTTGGAACTCCATCAAATTTGTCACATGAGTATTCCACCCAAAAATCATAGTCTTTTATTTATTAACAAGACCCCCATAGAGACCCAAATATTGATCCAACACATGTTTAAACCTTGAATACAATTTTTTTAGAGGCACCTCCCAAAAGAAGCATGTCATCAACAAACTTTGAATGGTTGACTTCCTTAGTGTTTCAAGCTATACTTAAACCTTTTAATCTACTCTCAAAAGGCCAACTCCAAATTCTTGCTTAGGGTCTCGATGAAAACAATGTATAAAAGGGGAGAGAGGGGGCATCCTTTCCTTAATCCTTGTGAGGTTGAAAAGAAGTTGCAAGGTTGACCATTAACCTAAGGTGCTATCCATGAATTTCCAATACAAGCTGTCATGCGGAAAGAGTTATTTTTGCTGACAAAACTAACCTCCCTAGGAGTCTAAGACTCTCTAGTGACAAACAAGACAATTAAGAACAATCCTTCTCTAAACATGCATTATCATATGAGAAACCAAGTGTTTTTCGATCCTACTTGAAGTCCAACGCTGTTGTAGTAGTCTAGCCTCGTCGATCCAGATGAGCTCCTCCTTCACTTCGTAACCTGCATACACTAACAATCAAACGATTACATAACACCTGAATATTCCATAAAACAAAACATATTCAACATATAGACCAAGGAGTATATGAAACAATTCATTAACAACAAATCATTGAGAAGAATGGACTTATTTGTATTAAGGAAACAAAAAAGAAACCATTACAACCTGAGCCTTGGTGTTGTGCAAGTTCCTCCCAGGGTCCAGCAAGAGTTTTCCTCTACTTTGACAAGCTCACCCACTTCCAAATGAAACAAGAAAGGATGGTAATCTCTCCTCACAAGCTTCTAAAAGGAAGTCCTAATTCTAGCAGCATCTACCCTTTGGAATGTTCAACTTTCAACCTCCCCTCCTTTGGCCCAATGCCTATATTTATAGTGTTCTAGAGGAAGTTATTCAGGTCCACCATCAATGGGATACTCCCTCTTTTGGATGGGGTAACTCCTCTCTTGATGGGATAAATTCCTCTATCATACGGATGCATGAACCATCTGGAGGCGCTCAATACACGTCAAACACTCTTCTAGAAAGCTCTAGAAGTGACCACAAGTAACTTTTTAAGATGAAACTCGCGCCTTTTGACCTTTATAGGGGTACGCACCCATCCCTTGGCTTACAGAGCGTACAAGTACGCATGTACAATGAGATTGGGATGCGTACACGCAGGCAAGGTAGAGATAACCTGTGTACCCAGAGATAAACATGTTTTTTAATGACTTTCTCTCTTTTTTGAACTCTGACATGAAGAGCAGAGGTATAAGGCTTGACAAGGAGGATAATATGACTATTGATGGAGCCATATTAACTGCAGATAGTCATGGTGACAAATTTCAGTGTAACAAGGTAGGTCGCAGGCCTAGCCTCCCAAAATAGGCCTAAAGTTGGGTTGTTAAGGGTTGCCAATTGCCCATAACAACAACCCAAAAAGAAGGTGTACCTCCTGGCCTTGGCCGCAAGGGTTGCCAAGTTGGTTTATGAAGGGAAGTTGCAACATGCACTTGACCTAACTAGGACAGCAATACAACAATATTGCAGCAGCGTGGGAATGTGTGTTGGATCCATGTTCTTGGATCAATTTGGATAAGTCTACATTGCAAATTGTTGGGAGTCATTTGTTGGAGTTTCCTTAGGCTTGAAGGTACTCTAACTAGGAGAAAATCCCATTATGGAGTGATTTAGGTATCCTAGAGTGGACAGAGTTGTTGCAGCATGTGGAAGCCAAGGAGGTAGGGCTGACGTGGCATGTTAGAAGCCCTAACTAATGGGAAATTTCACAGTGAAGTTTGGTGCCTAGATTTGTGCAATAGCTCCTCTATTGCAGAGCAAAGGGCAGATGTGGAGAAGTTTGTGGGCAGCCATGTGTAAGGGTCTCCTAGGTGTGGGGATGTCCTAGTTAGGTGCAGATGCTACAACGTGAACTTGATCACTCGTGCACTATTGGAGGGTGATGTGAGAATGGATCAAGTGTGGACCTGATTGGGCACTTATGGTGTGATGGAGGACATCGTGATAGTGTCTAAGTTGGAGCCCGATGAGTAACACCTTGATGGAAAAAGGTAGTTGCCAGAGAGGAAGTTGTTGAGCTCAAGGGTCTGATCAACCAGGAGTAGTCTATGGAGCCTGAGACTTGTGTGTGGAGAAGGACTTCTACATCAGATGATGGGCAATCCTCTTAGGCCGTGTTCATTGTGGGAGATGGACATCTTCTGGTGATAGGTGGCATCCCTCTGTGCCCTATGTTGGTCTTCATCGGTACAACATAGGAAGTCCATAGTGGGATGAAGTCCTTGGGTAGCTGAGGAGCAGCAATGGGCAGATTGAGAGTTGTTCACAAGTGGAGTTGTGGACAACTCAACATGAGTCTCGATGTGTTGTGCCCTTGATGGACTAAGGCACAACTAGAGAGAAGATTGGATTGCCGAGATTCAGCGGCCAGATGGACTTGGAGCATTGATAGAGGTAGGAGCTGCAGATCAGGCGTTGAAGGACTGGCCAGGTACACGGTACGACTAAGGGGAGTTGAGAGAATCGACTTCGTCATCTAGATGGTCGGAGTATCTTGTTGAGGGTAGATTGGTTGTCGATGGACTGACACCAAGCCCCAATTTTGTATCTTGTACTAGTGGATGTATAAGGGCCATTATCCGTGGTAAGGGAGCCCTAGACTGTTGTATTATATGTTGTTTAATATAACTAAGTTGGGTTGAAAAATGTACAAATTTATTTATATTTTGTGCATGTGTGATTTACTGTTGTTTATATTCCATTGTGAAAAGTAGTATAGTTGAAATTCTTGATTTGGTAGCGTCAAAGAATTTAAAATTTTGTCCTAAACCCAAGATCATGGAAATACAATAGCCCTACGGTCGACTCTACTAAGAAAGGGTTTCCACTGGGTTGGCTTTTAAATATGGTGCCACACCCTCAAACCATTTGGCGATAAGCGCATAGTCTTACTTTCTTATCATTGAAATTTGCTTCATCGCCAAGATTCATTGATTAATTGATTTTGTTAAGGTGGACATTTAAGATTATTCTCTGGTAAAGCGTTGTAACCTTTGCCACTGCCATTGGACTGGAATGGAAAGGTAAGTTAGGGTTACTCATTCTCACAAGTTTAATATTGGAATTTCAGGATGTAGTATATTGCTAAAGAATGTGGGCAGAGTAAGATATATATAAGCGAAGGTAAGGCATCACAGGCAAGGCTAGATAGAACGTGAGCATAGCAAGATCCAACGTAGCTTTAAGAGACGAGAGAGTCTACGTACCAATTTTGGGCAATTTCGCTACGAAAATTGGAATTAAAAGACAATTAGCGTTTGATCACAATAGAAAACAAGTTTTTAATTATATGATATTTTTTAAAAATCAATAGTAAATTTATTTTAAAAATTTAAAAATAATTTAATATTTTAAAGAATTATTATATCCAAGAAACATTAAACGAAATTCACTGCATAGAATTCCTCGGATATATGCATTAAATGTTGCGCTGGGTTTGAAAAATGAGGTCGATGAGTACACCTTGATCAATACCTTCCCCTTCCAACCGCCAGCCTTCCTTCTCGCAGTAAAATGTTTCTTTATTGTATTCAATCTACAAACAAAATTGAAACAAGGCTTGTTATAGGTATATTTGCAATTTCTAGTGGTGGACCTCTGGAATATTACTATTTCAGTCAATTGCAAGCAGATCAATTTTTCACCAGTGATTTTAATATATATACTCAGAGCTTGCACTGAGTAAACAGGACAGAGAGTCTAAAAGACGTGTTGAACCATCACTATCTAGAATAAATAGAGAAATGGATGAAATTCAGTAAGTGCATAATCCGTGTTCTAATCAGAGGCATCAATGTCGTTGAAAGTATAACTAGATCTCCATCCATTTAGTTAATCCTGGTTGTTTCTTTCCTTACTCACTGCATATGTTTGCAGTGTCTGAAAGATTTGAATCAGGTCTATCAACATAGAAAAAGACCAAACTTTTAGGGAAACATATTGTTGTATTTTGAACTTCCATCAAGACTCTCTATCTGCAACAGGAGCAACATCGAGACCAAAGCTTATGTTGCTGAAGCATATCTTGGTAAAACTATTCCCTTTCACTGCTAATGGCCTCAGGAACTTCTTAGCAAGGGTTCCATCGACAAACCCTCGATTACATCTTTAAATGTCAAAAATGATCTCCTTCAATTCAGGCCTTATTTCCTTCTCATGTTCTTGTTTTTGGCTAGTGGGTTCTCGCTTAAGGGCCTCTAGCATGAGTCTATTGGCTTCTCTTGCATAAAACTGCACTACGGAGCTATCATCTGAACTGGGTTCCTTGGCTTCATGGTCATTTACAGCAACACATGCTCTTTTCGATTCTCTAAGCATTTCCGCAGCTTCTACTTTGCTCAGGAGGCCATATTTTCTGGAAAAGAATGAAATTCAAAAGAGATTATCAGTCATGCGTTCTACCGACATCAGGCGAGTGCTCTCATTTGGAGTCTTGTTTTGGCCAGAAACAACCCCCCCCTTTTTCATTTAAGTGTTATCCAGAATACTAAATGAATGGGGACCCTTAGTTAAATTTTTGGAAAAGAAAGAGTTTCCTTTCTTCAAAATAAGGTTACCATCGTAAGCTTAGGAAGATCTTTTGAATACTTTAAAACCTAAGTTTATAATAAGAAAAAGCCTTTAAAAAAAGCCGCATCGTAAAATGATAGTAAAGTACCATCATTTGGCTATCGCATCGCAATAGAAAAAACTAATAATAAAAACTTCAAGATTTACCGATTTGCGATAACACCGATTGCGAGATCGCATATCGCAAGAAATGGGCTAACGAAATTTGGCAAACGTAAAACTTCTGCGATCTGCGACGATGCGATATCGCGATAAAACGATGGTTGCGATATTAAGCCAAACCAGCGCTGCGATGTTATATCTGCGATAGTGCGATAATACGATAATGCGATGTCGCGATCTGCGAAGTTGCGAAGCAAATCGCAAAATCACTCCATCGCGAATCTTTCAGGCACGCTATTCAAGAAAAGCCACTTACCATAATCTGACTCAAGATCATGCGCTTTAAATGTTAATAAAGGGATTAGTTGTCAGTTATTAATGAAATATGGATGTGTGCTTTTCAAAGAATTACTTCACGTAAGGTGACATATTTGATGTATCTGCTGCATTTAAAACTCTCCCATCACCTTTCTTGATCAGTCATTTCCATTTCACTTGTGAGCCGCAGGAACAGAGAACGGAGGACTATACAAGGCAATATGCAGGAAGAAATGGGAAAGAAAAATAAAGCTCAGAGCTCCGAGGTGAAGGGAATGGCACCTTTATATACAAACACAACTTGTAACAGAGACGTAGGGATATCAACATGGGAAGGCATGTACAGACTGCTTGAAGAAGAAAACCCCAGAATAATGAAGGTTACCACTGGCTCAAACTCACAGGGTTCTTCCGAAGCATCCCTAGAATAATTAGCATGCTCATTCCTACATAGGATAGCAGCAAGGCCCAAAATTCTCCCATATACGGACATGATCAAGTGGATACTTGATAATGCGGAAATGAAAGACAGACAGTTCAAGATTCAAGGACAAGGGCTCTCGGATCATTCGCTGCACAAGATTTAAAGCTCATGTATCATCTTCCTGAGCCGCAGGCAACTTACAATACACAATTCATTGAAAAATTCGTGGAAGAGAACCCGAACCTATCAGAGACCACCAAGGATTGGTCCAGAAAAGATGAACCGCTCAAGAAAGACAAAAATGGTATGTACAGCACTGGTTCCCTCACCTCCCCATATTGTTTTGCTGCGGCCATGCTCTGTAGATTATTTGGAAAGCCAGATATCAATAAGTTTTCATCTGAATGGTTACCATTAATAGATGCTGCCACAAATGCCATCATTATAGATTGGGCCAAGGTCTTTTCTGATAACCTAGTCGAGGCTATTCTCAATTACCGGTCTAAAAGATCCATGTCTCAAAGGATCTATCCTCCTTTTTACCTATCCACATATGTTATGGATTCAATTTGTTATGTGTCTAAATTTCCTGTTATGGGTTGGAAATGGACAACTCAAGACCCATTACCCATCCATGTCTATCATAAGATATTATGGGACTCCCAGTTCATTCCACATTTCTACCAAATTTGTCACGGGCTTATCCTACCCTTGTATAGAATGTTATATGATAAAGACCCCCCGAGGTGCTCAACTGAGGCACAGATAGATATCATCCCCATCGCAAGATGGTTCGGGGAGGAATTATTCACCTATGTTAGAGTATTTGGAAGCACTGTCCCCCCCCATGTTCTACCTTTATATACCCCTGATAAAATTCTGGCTCGAAAAATTGCATATCAAACCTGTTCAGAAGGCGGCCTAACAAAGGATTTAAAGGACAAGAAGAAGGCTATATGGCCACAGTTTCCTGTGGTTTGTGGGGCCTTTTCGCTGTTCGATGTAGGTCATACGTTTACAGAAATACAGAATATAACATGTCTGCAGTTATTTAAAATCCCGGCAAGACCATTTGACCTAAATGAAATTGCTCAGAATTTCACAACTACAGTCAAGGTGAAAGTGTTCTTTGGAAAAAAGGATTTATTTGATGACTTATTCGAAAATAAAGACTCATTCAAGAAATTTTGCGCAAAGCCCAATCGCAATTATCTCCAGAAGACTTTCAAAATTTCATGGTATATAGGGAAAAAAGATTGGCCACTATTCCTTTAGAAAAGCTACGATTACCTGCTAGAGAACCAACTCCAAGCATTAGCCTCAGTGGAAATTCAAGCAGTTCCAGATCTAAATCTAAGTCTGCGCAAGAAGTATCTGAACATTCTTAAAGATCTGGGAATGACAAAAATAAGAGCGAAGAGGCAGCTAAGGACATGACTCAGTCAATGGAAATTCCACAACAGCAAGTTATTACCTGCCCGCAAAAAGATCCTCCCTCTCTCATCATCAAATCACCATCTGTCATAACCGAGCTGGATAAGGAATGGGAAACCTTCAATGAAATGATCAATCTTGAAGGACAAATCCCAAAAACACCTACGAGCAATACTCAGATTGCAAAAGGAGTAATCCCAACCATAGTCAGCAATATCTCAGAAAAAGAACATGCTCCTATCACTCCATCTTCTGAGCTTGTACTTAATATAGAAGAAATTCCTCCTCTGGACATCTTTTATAGTCCTCAACATAAAGCAGTAGTAAGAAGACATAGAAAGAAAAGGAAATTAGAAAATACACTGCATCAAGATGGTGAGAAATTAGACGTCTTATGGAAAGACCCCAACAGTAATCGAACTGAAAATCTCACTAAACTGTCTCAGATTGCAGGAGCATATGCTTCTACGACTATTGACAAAGCATCAGAAATACAACAATTGTTAAAAGAACAAGAAGATCAAATACAGTTACTGCAAAAACAATTGCAACAGGCCAATACTAATAATGAGACACACAAACAGCTTGAAAAGTTGCAGGAAGATTTCTAGCAAATGCAAATAGGTTATCAAAGAAGTCTGGACGAGAAAGGAAAACAATTGCAAAATTTACAAGAGATGCATAAAGATGAGCCTAAGCTTACAGAGTTTATTTCAGAATCTATTGCCTTGAAAGAACAACTACTGCAGCAACAAGAAGTGTTGGGACAAAAGATATCATAATGGAGTTACTATTGCGAAATGAGTGATAAGATCACTAATCAAGTGGTTGATTTACAAAGCGACTATGATCTAGTTGACAAACAGGTGACTGATTATCTGACTTGGCAGGATGAAGATGAAGGAAAAGAGGTAGACGCACCCAGGATAAATGAGAATCATAAAGATTTGCTCTTTAGTAAGTGGGATGATCAAATCAAAGAAGCAGAAAAAGCGGCAGGAATAGCAGCTACGACAGCAAGTATTCTCATTGATTGTATAAATGAGAATTTGCACAGAGCAAATTTAATCGCTGAAACTACTCTGGGATATTTACCAAACAAACCAAAATTAGAGGAGGGTTGGAAGCAGAAAGCACAAGAGAAGGAAAAATAAGTCCAAGCAATAAAAAGATTAAATTGGGAATGTTACTGGACATATTTGGTAAAACCGCATAGTCAGTGGATGACCGTGAAATGTATCATAAATGTGGCTGAAAAAGTGGTGCCAACACTCATCGATTCTGTTTTCTCAGCCCAACTCAAAGTAGAAGTTAGTCAACTGACTCTCCTTAAACAAATGTTGAATACATGCAGCTTTAAAGACCAGATACAAAAATAGTTTAGTTTGGCATCTTATTTTTTGCTTAAAAATTATATTAGAAAAAGGGCGGTCATTTGAAAACCGCCTCCTGATTTTTTGTAAATAAACTATTATTAGATTTAGTTAGTAGTATTTAAACCCTTCTCATGCATTTAGAGAAGGGTCCAGAAATTTGTCAAAAACTTGTCCTCAGAAGATGCACTTTTTCACCCTCAGAGGAGGTTTTGATGAATGAACGAATCAAGATTTATTGATGTTTGCATTTGGTATCTGCTACTGATGTTGCATTTCTGTACTCTTAGTAGATATTAGAACAAGGAAAGATAAATCATTGTTGCTTGAAGCTTATGAGTAGGACCAGTCATAAATGATACTTTTAACTCTTGACCATTTCTGCTTATATCCTTAAAGCAATATATAGTTTTTAGTTGTTTATATGTTATTACATGAATGTTTGTGTTACCATTTGGCACTTTTGTATGGTGGAGTCCTTTATTTATGTTTAATGTGTGAATAACTTATTATGCGATATGTTGTTCACAACTGTTTTGCCTAACTTTTTATGCAAAGTGGTTCATCTTAATTGATTTCTATTCTTATAATCGTTGAATGATCTTTATTACCAGTTATTATTTGAAACCTCTTTAGATCGCATAATAGAAGAATTACATCCCGGGTTAGCATAGAATAGATGTGCTGTTTTCATTAGATTACGATAGCATAGAGTTAGATTAAAGTAGTTTAGCTAGGAACTTTTAGATCAGCAACATCTGATTCTGCACACACACACACCCTTAGATTGGGAAACTGGTCCCATTATCCCCAGTTGGACTCGCTATACCAAACGGATAAGGAGCTGCCAACCAAGGTCCGGACCGGGCAGGTATCCCCCTTGTTGTCGACCCGATTTTCGGGGCTTCAACATATTTGGCGCTAGAAGGAGGGCCTGAACATGTTGTTTGTTGGAGTTGTGGGCAATTGTGATATTTGAATTAGGATGGCTTCTCTCAAACTTCCCATTTGGAGTTGTATTCATGTTTGCGCCTCTTCTAACACCCCACCTGAAGTGGTAAGACTCTTGTCTCAAGTAAAATTCAATGGTAAGAGTAATTCTTCTGCTTTTAATCATGCCCTTCAATTTATTCAAAATTTTTTAAATTCAAACGTCCAAGGAATTGACGAAGGCATTTTATGCAGAATTTTTACTCTCACATTCACAGTGGAAGCAAGAAACTGGTGTAGAACCCTCCCAGTTTCCTCAATTCACAGATGGGACCAATTTGTCAAGGCTTTCATTTGTGAATATGATTGCTATGATTATGATCAGGTATATGATGAAATTGAATATCTACGAAAAGAAGATGAATCTGTTAGGGATTTTAATATGTGATTTCATCTTAATTGTCTAAAATATGATATTGAGAACGAACTCATGAATGAAGAATCTTCAGATTGTGTTGAGCATAACTATTCCAAGTCTTGTTCCATTTTCTTCTAATATGAATGAAAATTCCAATTTGAATATGCGAATCACTCATGATGAAGAAACTTCCCAAAGATTAGGAGACATTCCTGCTCTAATACAAGAGGACACAAGCGAGAATGTCGAAAGAAATCCTGCCTTCGAACCAGAAAGCAACTTGGAGACAAGGTTAGATAATATCATCGCAAGTCGACAAATGCAGATGTCAAGGTTCGAACAACAAACTAATTCTCTTTCAGAAAAAACGAACACACAAAGGTATGATCTAAAGCCTAATGTCTACGATGAATGTGATGAACAAGAAAATTTTCACGATGATATTTTCAAATGCATTGTTTCAGAGTCACATTTTTCTCTTTATCCTGATGTTTTTAGTGATGATAATTTTCTACCCCTCAGTATTAATGATATCCCAAAAATTACAGAGGATTACCCAAATGAATCACCATTAGGATTTCAAGATAAAGAGACAGCTATAGAACCCCCTTTAGCCATTTACAAACATGAACGACTTGACCTTCCCTTTTTGAATATACTGGATGAAAAAGAGAAATCTAGGGAATCCTGCGAAGCCATTTATGATAACTACTTAGCCAATGATAATGTTGATGTATCTCAAGTAACTCAACAGAGCTCAGATAATGAGAGATATTATAATTCAAGAATTATACCAGCCTATCCTCATTTCAAAGTGACGGATCATTTGCATGATTTTACTATCCAAGACAATATCCCGATCTATGATTCATATCGTGAGCAAACCACCATGCATGTTCCTAATCATAATTTGTTTTCTGATTCACAAGATGAAATTCGAAATTACTCAAATCCCATAATTCTGGCCAGTTCTTGTGAAAAATAAGATATTTCAAATCAATCCCAATTATGTTATAACATTAGTTGTACAGATAATCATTACATTATTTCTCGCCTGCATTCATTTTGTATAAAATCGGATTGTGTTTTAAATTTTCAGACTTTTGATAGATTGCTATGGTATATTGAGCACCTCATCAAAGAACATTCGAGAGATGCATTACCATTTTGGAAAACTGAATTATGTCATGGAAGTATAGAACTTTTTCAATTCCAAGATCAATAAATATCAGCCTTCCTTAAAAAACTTCTATGTCATCCAAAATCAACAAGAGAAAGTATTTTTGGAAACTTGCCAGCAATTCATGATAATTGATAATTCTCTTAAAATTCCATCTATTATTCATTGTTTCCTTTAGTGATTTATGTGTGGAAACTTTCCTTTTACGAGAAATTTCTAAAAGCTTGACTTTAACGCATAATAGATTTCAGGCCATTAAAATTAAAAGCTCATATTCACAAACTAGCCTGTCATATTTCCTATTGAACGATCACTAATCCATAACAGAAATTCATCCTGATTTTTATGATCCAATAGGTATCCAATTGGAAAGAAGATTTCATAAAGAAGAAATTTCAAGCAGAATTCCGACTGAAGTTACACTTTCTAATTCCACATTCAATGTTGACAGTCCAAGAAAAGTTTTATTCTTAACACTGATGTTTAAAAGGTACATACATGTAGGAATAAAAATGAAAAGATGGTTTCACTGGAAATATCATTTTACCTAGTCAATTTTTCTGTATATAGTTAAAATAGGAGTGGAGTAATTTCACTAGGTTAATAGGCGGATAATTTAATTTTTAAAAGTTGATAGGCAAAATAAAAGAAAAAATTATCCCTATTATGTAAATAATCCAAGGGAATAGTTACCTCTCATTTCTTTAAATATTTTTCCCCATAATAAAATCTGTTGTGGTTAACAACATTTGACATTTACTAAAGACACCATTTCTCTTTTAGATTTTGAACTTTTGCTTGTATAAATAGCAAATCTTTTGGAAACTTGATCTTTATTATTATTAGATGCAGTTAAAAACTTTAACCCAGATACGATACTAGTTTCAACTTCAAAAAAATTGATGAAAGCAATCTTTAGTGAAGAAATTGTTTTATATCAGCACAATGAAAGGTATCAATAACAAAATGAAGATTCTCTGGAGAACAGCCGTTTCCAAAAAACTCTAATATTGTCGTCTAGAACTTTCTTAAGGAAAAAGATGACTTCCTCCCTGCTAGAGAAAATCGCAGCATTCAGAGGAACAATCCATGAATACACTTTATCTTAAAGAATAAGAGGTCTCATCACGAGCCGGCTTATCATGATCACAGATATTATAACTTGCTAACTTTGCCAATACTGCCCACCAAAACAGGGAAATGACTCAAGATTGTTGAAATCAAAAGATAAGGGGTCTCATCACGAGCCAGCATGTTCAGCAAAAGTGTAAATCAAGTGAATGACTGTGTCATTATTTGGCTACCAAACCAAGACATTGTTCTTTAAGAATAAAAAAGAAAATCAAAGCTATAAGTGTCAATGTGGGTTTTTCTTTGAAAGTTGTAGATCACCTTAAGTAGGATAAAGGATCATTGCTGGGTAATAGGTAACCTTGTCGAGGCTATGGACGCCTACTGGCAGCAGAGGCTCTACCTACGACAAATGAGCATATTTAAAACTGGTTCACAGGGAAAACTTTATTTTATCTTTACAAGACCAAGTAATGGCTGATGTAAATGCAAGGACAAGCTGAGGAAGCAAATAATTAAAATAAAAAGAAGTTGAAACAAAATATCGTTGACAGTTTAGAGCATAATGTGCTTTATCTTTCCATAATAAAGATTAAAATTTCTAAAAAACGTTCTATTTTGGAAGTTTGAAAAGTTCAAAAACGCAGAGATAACTGGTTCTCCCAAGTGAATCGCCAATTGTTGTGGCCAGCAACAACCCCCCCCCCCTTTTTCATTTAAGTGTTATTCAGAATACTAAATGAATGGGGACCCTTAGTTAAATTTTTGGAAAAGCAAGAGTTTCATTTCTTCAAAATAAGGTTACCATCGTAAGCTTAGGAAGATCTTTTGAATACTTTAAAACCTAAGTTTATAATAAGAAAAAAACTTTAAAAAACAGGCGCATCGTAAAATGATAGTACAGTACCATCATTTGGCTATCGCATCGCAATAGAAAAAAATAATAAGAAAAACTTCAAGATTTACCGATTTGCGAGAACACCGATCGCGAGATCGCATATCGCAGGAAATGGGCTAACGAAATTTGGCAAACGTAAAACTTCTGCGATCTGCAATGATGCGATATCGCGATAAAACGATGGTTGCGATATTAAGCCAAACCAGCTCTGTGACGTTATATCTGCGATAGTGCGATTATGCGATAATGCGATGTCGCGATCTGCGAAGTTGCGAAGCAAATCGCAAAATCACTCCATCGCGAATCTTTCGGGCACGCTATTCAAGAAAAGCCACTTACCATAATCTGACTCAAGATCATGCGCTTTAAATGTTAATAAAGGGATTCGTTGTCAGTTATTAATGAAATATGGATGCGTGTTTTTCAAAGAATTACTTCACGTAAGGTGACATATTTGATGTATCTGCTGCATTTAAAACTCTCCCATCACCTTTCTTGATCAGTCATTTCCATTTCACTTGTGAGCCACAGGAACAGAGAACGGAGGACTATACAAGGCAATACACAGGAAGAAATGGGAAAGAAAAATAAAGCTCAGAGCTCCGAGGTGAAGGGAATGGCACCTTTATATACAGACACAGCTTGTAACAGACGTAGGGATATCAACATGGGAAGGCATGTACAGACTGCTTGAAGAAGAAAACCCCAAAATAATGAAGGTTACCGCTGGCTCAGACTCACAGGGTTCTTCCGAAGCATCCCTAGAAGAATTAGCATGCTCATTCCTACATAGTATAGGAACAAGGCCCAAAATTCTCCCATATACGGACATGATCAAGTGGATACTTGATAATGCGGAAATGAAAGACAGACAGTTCAAGATTCAAGGACAAGGGCTCATCTGATCATTCGCTACACAAGATTTAAAGCTCATGTATCATCTTCCTGAGCCGCAAGGAACTTACAATACCCAATTCATTGAAAACTTCGTGGCAGAGAACCCAAACCTATTAGAGACCACCAAGGATTGGTCCAGAAAAGATGAACCGCTCAAGAAAGACAAAAATGGTATGCACAGCATTGGTTCCCTCACCTCCCCATATTGTTTTGTTGCGGCCATGCTCTGTAGATTATTTGGAAATCCAGATATCAATAAGTTTTCATCTGAATGGTTACCATTAATAGATGCTGCCACAAATGCCATAATTATAGATTGGGCCAAGGTCTTTTCTGATAACCTAGTCAAGGCTATTCTCAATTACCGGTCTAAAAGATCCATGTCTCAAAGGATCTATCCTCCTTTTTACCTATATGCATATGTTATGGATTCGATTTGTTATGTGTCTAAATTTCCTATTATGGGTTGGAAATGGACAACTCAAGACCCATTACCCATCCATGTCTATCATAAGATACTATGGGACTCCCAGTTCATTCCACATTTCTACCAAAATTGTCACGGGCTTATCCTACCCTTGTATAGAATGTTATATGATAAAGACCCCCCGAGGTGCTCACCTGAGGCACAGATAGATATCATCCCCATCGCAAGATGGTTCGAGGAGGAATTATTCACCTATGTTAGAGTATTTGGAAGCACTCTCCCCCGTCATGTTCTACCCTTATATATCCCTGATAAACTTCTGGCTCGAGAAATTGCATATCAAACCTGTTCAGAAGGCGGCCTAACAAAGGATTTAAAGGACAAGAAGAAGGCTATATGGGCACAATTTCCTGTGGTTTGTGGGGCCTTTTCGTTGTTCGATGTAGGTCATGCATTCACAGAAATACAGAATATAACATGTCTGCAGTTATTTAAAATACCGGCAAGACGATTTGACCTAAATGAAATTGTTCAGAATTTCACAATTATAGTCAAGGTGAAAGTGTTCTTTGGAGAAAAGGATTTATTTAATGACTTATTCCAAAATAAAGGCTCGCTTCAAGAAATTTTGTGCGAAGCCCAATCGCAATTATCTCCAGAAGACTTTCAAAATTTCATGGTATACAGGGAAAAAAGATTGGCCACTATTCCTTTAGAAAAGCTACGATTACCTACTAGAGAACCAACTACAAGCATTAGCCTCAGTGGAAATTCAAGTAGTTCCAGATCTAAATCTAAGTCTGCGCAAGAAGTATCTGAACATTCTAAAAGATCCGGGAATGACCAAAATAAAAGCGAAGAGGTAGCTAAGGACACGGCTCAGTCAATGGAAATTCCACAACAACAAGTTATTACCTGCCCGCAAAAAGATCCTCCCTCTCTCATCATCAAATCACCATCTATCATAACCGAGCTCGATAAGGAATGGGAAACCTTCAATGAACTGATCAATCTTGAAGGAAAAATCCCAAAAACACCTACGAACAATTCTCATATTGTAGAAGGAGTAATCCCAACTATAATCAGCAATATCTCAGAAAAGGAACATGCTCCTATCACGCCATCTTTTGAGCTTGTACTTAATATAGAAGAAATTCCTCCTCTGGACATCTTTTATAGTCCTCAACATAAAGCAGTAGTAAGAAGATAGAGAAAGAAAATGAAATTAGAAAATACACTGCATCAAGACGCTGAGCAATTGAACGTCTTATGGAAAGACCCCAACAGTAATCCAACTGAAAATCTCACTAAACTGTCTGAGATCGCAGAAGCATATGCTTCTGCGACTATTGACAAAGCATCAGAAGTACAACAATTGTTAAAAGAACAAGAAGATCAAATACAGTTACTGCAACAACAATTGCAACAGGCCAATACTAATAATGAGGCACACAAACAGCTTGAAAAGTTGCAGGAAGATTTCTAGCAAATGCAAATAGGTTATCAAAGAAGTCTGGACGAGAAAGGAAAACAATTGCAAAATTTACAAGAGATGCATAAAGATGAGCCTAAGCTTACAGAGTTTATTTCAGAATCTATTGCCTTGAAAGAACAACTACTGCAACAACAAGAAGTGTTGGGAAAAAAGATATCACAATGGAGTTACTATTGCGAAATGAGTGATAAGATCACTAATCAAGTGGTCGAATTACGAAGCGACTATGATCTGGTTGACAAACAGGTGACTGATTATCTGACTTGGCAGGATGAAGATGAAGGAAAAGAGGTAGGCGCACCTAGGATAAATGAGAATCATAAAGAGTTGCTCTTTAGTAAGTGGGATGATCAAATCAAAGAAACAGAAAAAGTGGCAGGAATAGCAGCTACGACAACAAGTATTCTCATTGACTATATAAATGAGAATTTGCACAGAGCAAATTTAATCACTGAAACTACTCCAGGATATTTACCAAACAAACCAAAATTAGAGGAGGGTTGGAAGCAGAAAGCACAAGAAAAGGAAAAAGAAATCCAAGCACTAAAAAGATTAAATTGGGAATGTTACTGGATATATTTGGTAAAACCGCATAGTCAGTGGATGACCATGAAATGTATCATAAATGCGGCTGAAAAAGTGGTGCCAGCACTCATCGATTCCGTTTTCTCAGCCCAGCTCAAAGCAGAAGTTAGCCAACTGACTCTCCTTAAACAAATGTTGAATACATGCAGCTTTAAAGACTAGATACAGAAATAGTTTAGTTTGGCATCTTATTTTTTGCTTAAAAATTAGATTAGAAAAAGGGCAGTCATTTGAAAACCGCCTCCTGATTTTTTGTAAATAAACTATTATTAGATTTAGTTACTAGTATTTAAACTCTTCTCATGCATTTAGAGAAGGGTCTAGAAATTTGTCAAAAATTTGTCCTCAGAACATGCACTTTTGCACCCTCAGAGGAGGTTTTGATGAATGAATGGATCAAGATTTATTGATGTTTGCATTTGGTATCTTCTATTGATGTTGCACTTCTGTACTCTTAGTAGATATTAGAACAAGGAAAGATAAATCATTGTTGCTTGAAGCTTATGAGTAGGACCAGTCATAAATGGTACTTTTATCTCTTGACCATTTCTGCTTATATCCTTAAAGCAATATACAGTTTTTAGTTGTTTATATGTTATTACATGAATGTTTGTGTTACCATTTGGCACTTTTATACGGTGGAGCCATTTATTTATGTTTAATGTGGGAATAACCTATTATGCGATATGCTGTTCACAACTGTTTTGCCTAACTTTTTATGCAAATTGGTTCATCTTAATTGATTTATATTCTTATAATTGCTTAATGATCTTTATTACCAGTTATTATTCGAAATCTCTTTAGATCGCATAATAGAAGAATTACATCCCGGGTTAGCATAGAATAGATGTGTTGTTTTCATTAGATTACAATAGCATAGAGTTAGATTAAAGTAGTTTAGATATGAACTTTTAGACCAGCAACATCCGATTCTGCACACACACACACCCTTAGATTGGGAAACTAGTCCCATTATCCCCAGTTGGACCCGCTATACCAAACAGATAAGGAGTTGCCAACCAAGGTCCGGACCGGGCGGGTATCCCCCTTGTTGTCGACCCGATTTTCGGGGCTTCAACAAGTCCACAGCTTGATAGAGAATGCTCTCTCTGGCTGCTTTTTTGTTGATCCCATGATGTTGGTTTTCCAAGGAGGAATGCCTCTGATCTGTTTTAAGGAAGTCCATTGTTTACAGCATAGCCCTTGCGACTTTTATTTTCTCCAGGATTTTATCTAGTATCTGAGTAAGCCATTTATGTTTTGGAAAAAATCTCATTTAATTGAGGGGCTGGAAGGAAAATTAGTTGTGGAAGGTTCAAGACGCTGGGATGTATAATTGAACACATCGTTGAGATTTGTTATTCATGACCTGAGCAACTTTCCATTTGAAAACACCGTCCTGATATAATTTCTTTGTAATTGCAGCTGTCCATTCTTCACATTGGAATATGCGTTGGTTAGGTAAAATCGTTCATTAATTCTTTAATTGAGTATAGGAAATGTCTGCACTTTTCAACCAACAACGTTTTAATATCTATATTGAATATTGAGTTTTAATATCTTTATTGAATACTGATGTATCATGAGTACAGCCTTTGGGTAGGGTAAGACCCAACCGGAGGGTTAAATGTAAAGAATTTTGTTCTTTTGTGTTGTTTGGAGCCATGTAGACAAAATACAAATGGATTTTTCTGTTTTGGCTCTATGTTTCTACCCCATAAGAGGTCTATACTTCCAAAATTTCAGGATCAAAGGAGGTCTATACGTCCAAAACTTTTGGATCAAAGGTTTTGGAAAAGCTTTTGCTTCATATATAATTTTAATTATAATAATGAAAAAGTACAGCTGTAATTTAAGCAACAATAAAGAAAGCTAAAAGGTGTGACCTAAGTGGATTGAAGAAAAAGGAGGGACAGTCACCAAAGTAGGAGTTCTATGACTTGTGAGTTTTCTTGGTTCCTTAAAAGTTTATAGTTCTAAAACTCATTGGTCATAGTCTTGACTCTTAGGAAAAGCTTTGAGATTACTCATACCCTGCAACATGCTGCCTATGTTATCTTGAATTTCTAAGAGGCATCCTTTCCCAATTACAGAAGAGTCTATTGACTAACATGTTGTTCTCATTCAATTTTTTTTTTCCATCATCGTTCAATCTGGCTTAATGCATCAGCTCTTACCAACTGAGAGCTCTAATGTGCTAACAAGGTATCTAATTGAAACATTAGACTATAGATTTAAGTTAGTTAATATTGAGTAGTTTCAAAACCCGAGTGCTCACAAGGAGGCTTTCACAAAAAAAATTTACTACTTGACAGATGAGTGTTTGAGGCTGAGGAGAACACGGGTGGGACTTTTGCAAATCGATTCGAAATACCAAAAATCCAGAGGCCGGAGTTGGTGATGGGACTTGCTTTCATATTGCTTGTATCTTTTTACACTACGGGCATATGGGTGACGCCTCCAGAGACTTGAACATGCGTGGGACTCTTGCAAATTGATTCCAAACATCAAAGCTCCAAAGGCCAGAGTTGGTGATGGGACTTGCTTTCATATTGCTTGTATCTTCCAACACTACGGGCGTATGGGTGATGCCTCCAAAGATTTGAACATGGGTGGGACTCTTGCAAATCGATTTCAAACACCAAAACTCCAGAGGTTGGAGTTGGTGATGGGACTTGCTTTCATATTGCTTGTATCTTCCTACAATACGGGTGTATGGGTGATGCATCCAAAGATTTGAACATGGGTGGGACTCTTGCAAATCGATTCCAAACACCAATAGTCCAGAGGCTGGAATTGGTGATGGGACTTGCTTTCATATTGCTTGTATCTTCCTACACTACGGGCGTATGGGTGATGCCTCTAGAGATTTGAACACGGGTGGGGCTCTTGCAAATCGATTCCAAATACCAAAACTCCAGAGGCCGGAGTTGGTGATGGGACACCTCCAAAGAAAATAAATTGCAGGAGAGAGAATCATAAAGCAGAGTAAGGGCTAAATTATTCTTGCTGCACACATCCCTAGGCAGCCATTTGAAAGAGCCATACAGTTGCACAATCCCCAAGGCAGTTGGGCACATTTGCTGAGGTTGTACGGGCCATACACAGGTACAGATTTTGGTTCACATCTGCTGCACGCAGATCGAGGCTGTTCAGGGGTAGTTTATTGAAGTGGCGCAATTTCCAAGGAGGCCACACAGCTGAGGGAGAAATCTGGGCTGAATTCTGTGGCACAATTTCCAAGACTTCTGAACTTGTACAAATTGCTGTAATAAATTTTCAGAATTCTTCTCTATGGGCTGAGATTAAAATCACTTGTTTGCTGGTTTTCCCTTTTGGGGTTTTGAGGGTAAAATATTTGTGTCAAATTTTTGTGAATGGTTTTCAGTTTTCGCTTGCATTTTAAAGTTACTAAGCCCAGTGTATTTTTGTTCATAAAAATCATATCTAGGTTTAAGAAAACTAACCGTGTGTGGAAGTACCTTTCCAATGCTAATATGCACATGTCCTCATATATGGAAACATTTTTTACTATTGTGATTCCCTTTATAATGAACCATATGTCATTTGGATAATAATTTGAGGATTTACCCCTCCTCTTGTTCTTATGTTAACCTTTCATATAATAATTCAAATTTTTGCTACGTTAACATAACCTCACATTCATGACATAACCTCACATTCATGACAAATGCTTAGGTATGGCACCTGTAGCCTTCCAAGGTAGTTTTCTGCCATGAAAATTAGCAAACTGAGTCTGATTTGTGGCATGGATAGCAGTCCATATTGCCTTACATTCTCATGCACTTGCCTTGTTTTATTGATGCTCCCTTGACACCATTTCCCAAGGTGCGATTGGGCACTTGGTCTTGGGGATTTTACCTTTATATTCCTTTCTCACATCACCCATTAATCCATTGTACTATTACCACCCATTTCGTTAAGGCTTACTCTTCAAAATTCACCTTCTGCCTTCACTCCATAGCTTTAGCAATCTGATTGTTTGGGAAGCCTCCCCTCTCCGAGTTGGAGAAGAGCCAACCAGAAATGTGAGGAAGAGTTATTGTGGTGACATGGGTAGCCTTTCAGAGTGCACAAAACTAGCACCTTGATGGTTAGGACTTTACATCATGGGGTGCTAGATTCTGTTGTAACACTGCTAAAGCAAGACAATGGTAAGGTGTAAAATCTTTGATCGGTTCAAGTCATAAGGGATGATGCATGGCCATTGATCGGGTTAATTCTTTAGGTGGAAGTCTTTGCTCTACGAATTGAGTTGCACACCAGAATTATGCTCTTAATTTCTATTAGTGGCTTGATATTTTGTTAATTTTATTTCGTTATTATATTTAGAGTTGCAATAAAATCTTTGATCTGTAAATTCATTAATTGGTTGGGTTCAAGTCCTGAGGGATGCTGCATGGCCTTTGAGTGGGTTGATTCTTTTGGTGGCAAGCCTTTGCTCTACGAATTAAGTGCACACCAGAATTATTCTCTGAATGCGCTTGATGTTTTGTTATTATATTCAGAGTTGCAATTTTGGAAATTGACAAGGATTTTTGTATTGAGAAATTCTGAAGTTCAGATCTCAGATCATTACAGCAGTGGTTGTCTTAATGATTCTTTTCCAGACCAATCTGTGACTGTTTAAAGCATAGTAGCATGATTAGGCTGTATTGGGCTTCCGTGTATAGTTATTTGCATTAAGTTTGAAATACATTGAATATTTGGCATAGTCCAAACTTCAGATATGATACAGTCAACATTACCGGTCTTCCACGAACTCGGAGGCAACCATGACAGTGGTGATGAATTTGGACACTAAGAGATAATGAGTAATTGCGGATGGAATAAGTGAATTGAATGAGGTCATTGATATAAGCACAGGTTGCTACAAACACGAATGAGCTGCAGTTAACATTCTTAAAAATCCTGTCTAGATACCACCACTCTATGCACATTTTAGGCACCTGCATACCATCCAATATGTCGTACCCGGGAGGCAAAGAGGTGGGTTGTAACTTTTAAGAGGCCAGGGGCCTCTACTTACCGGCAAGAGTCCACTCCACCAAAGATGCTAACACCAGTACTACACAGGGGTTGGGGAAAACGATCATTTGTCATCTTCACATTCACACTGGAGGGAAATAGAGATCCAACATGATCCTTCCTGAAGAAATAACACCCTACGCTATAGCACCTAATATTGAACCTGTTTTCAGGAAGGAACTTTTTAATCATGTCGATGGCTTTGATGATTGCAATGAAAGTTTCTCCAAGTTGGAGTGATTTTAAACGGGAAAAGAGAAGGATAATATAGGCCACATAGGAGGATGTGCTGCGTACAGAGGAAGTTGGTTGGCTCGGTTCTTTCTTTCTTTCCGAGACAGACAGTGTGGCAGCAAGAGGGAATCATACAATGTAGGAAATCGGTGTGGCTGGAATGGGGTGGGTAGGTTTGATTACTTGAATGGAAATTGAAGTAGATTGGATTTAAAAAGAAAACACAGGAGGAAGAGGGGTCCGAGTGCCTACATTCATACACCACCACCTAGACGATGAGGGTCGCAATGTACTGCTTAGAAATATTCCAGATATTGACAAAGCTGAAGAGTTTAGCTTTGTCAGTGATGAAGATGGACATAAAGATATTGAGACCATGAGCCTGGAATTTTAATTTATGATTTCAAATGTATCTAATTGATATCATACTGCTTCAGTTGTAATTTTGTGTTAAAACCTTGTGTGTTGAACTCTTTTTACTCTAATAATTCTCCTAAAACTAGTGAGGGAATCAAGATGACGAGGGAATCAAGATGATGAGATCATATATGTCACATTGTTATGTGATATGTTATGTTTCAAGTTGTTTTTCAATGAAGAAAGACTGATAATTTTAAAATGTTGGATGGTTTATGTATATTTTTTTTCTTTTTTTAAATATGTTTTTCTTACTATTTACTTGTTTATAATTTTTAAGTTTTTTTTTGTTTTTTAATTTTTTCTTTATAGATTAATTTGTTTTTTTTAACATTTTTATGATTGATTTTTTTTTTTATATTTGATTTTTTTGTGATTTTTTATGTTTTTGTTTTAGTATATATTTTAATTTATATTTTGTTATTTTTTCAACGTTTTTTTTTGTTTGGGGTTTTTATAATTTTATATTTTTTATTTTATTTTATGTTTTCGTTATTCTTTTGAAATTTTAATGTTTTTCGGTTCATGATTAAAACATTTTACCCATTATTTCAAATGTGTTGAAATTTTAACCTTTAAAAAATGTTACCCCAACGTAAATACTTTTCGTTTTCAGGGTGTTTTTTGCACAAAATTTACCATTAAAATAAAAAGTGTTATTCCAACATCAACACTTTTCATTTTGAGAGTGTGTTTTGGAAAATTTTTGCACAAAAAATTGGTTTTCACTGCCATGTTGAAAATTTTTCCTAGAAAAAAGAAAGTATTTTTCCAACATCAACACTTTTCGTTTTTAGCACAGTTTTTGATGTTTTTACGGGGTTTTTTTTTTGCCAGAGTTCCCATTTTGAGTTTATAGTTCCCATTTCAAAGTTTACATTGTTTGTGACTTTACAAAGATTCTTGTGTCAATTGATGGTGATTGTTTTCTTATGTTGTAAGTTTTATCTCTTGTCATTTCCATGCTTTGAATGTATGTCATAATGTTTGGTTAAACAAGGATTTATCTCCAAACTCACTGTCAAAGTGCTCTGATATAGTTCCCATTTCAAAGTTGACATTGTTTGTGACTTTACAAAGATTCTTGTGTCAGTGCCTGATGGTGATGCGCTATGTTGTAAGTTTTGCCTCTTGTCATTTCCATGCTTTGAATGTATGTCATGATGTTTGGTTAAACAAGGATTTATCTCCGAACTCGCTGTCAATGTGCTCTGATATAGTTTGCTAAACAGTTTATCTTTTCTTCTTAAATGGAATTTAGAATTCATCCTTCAGTTAGATGCTCTATATATCATTTCCACCATTCCTCTGCTCACCCTTCTACATCGAATTAAATTGAAAACACTAGCAGGACTGCCTACCTTGCCCCTGTCAAAAGGTCCCTCGTCCCTTCATCCTCTCACTAGAAAAACAATCAACAATATATGATCATATGTCCAATGGATTTTCCCTCAAACCTACCAACGAATTGTTAAAACATTTTCCTTTCTAATCTCCATACCTAGCCCAAGACCTAAGTGACTGAATATGTGGAGAGAGATAGCCCTCTCTGAACCTGGAAGGGTTAGATTCAAGTTTTAAAGTGGTTTGTGGTTACCTTTGGATTCATTTCCTCAGCTTGGAGGAATTACGAAGAGCTAACACTGTAATCCAATAAAAAATCATTATTCGGAGGGGTCTAAAGAAGAGAATAGTATAGCACTTCAACAGGAAACAATCCCAAGGCACTCCACCTTTGTACCAGAACTAGGGAAATTGTAGATGGATTATAAATACACTAGCAGCAATGTGGGAGAAGAAAATGTATGGCAGTATCTGCCAAATCCCCAAGTGTATTCTTAGTTTGCTCTATAGTCCTTTCTGAGTGTTGTAGCTTTACACGCCAAGGACAAGTAGTTGAGGTTCTGCGCCAATCATACCAACCACCAAATATCCATTTAATGCATGATAATTTGAATTTTGGAGTCGAATCCCCTGTGAAGATTGTAATCCAGAGATCAAAACTCAAGGATGGCTTTCTTAATATCCTTCAGTCTGATCTTCTGGACAACATGCACTAAAATGACACCAATGAAGGTTGATCCGAAGGCAACACAAGCGACAGTTCCAACCAATACTTTATTTAAAAGTAAACTCTTGATTGTTGGGCAACTCCTCACCTCATGTGCAAAACATTTTCTCTATGATCACTATGGAGAAAACCTAACTTGACTTCCTGCAGACTTGCATTTTGTGGGCTTTGGAGATGTCCATAATAAGATTCAAGAGTAATATGAGAGCAGCGATGATAAACCCCATAGTCAACATACAATCTATATCAAAGGAATAGTTCATATTGGAGAGCTTCTATTATAAGTGTAAATTTAGTAAGAACTCGAAATCAATATTTATCATATTTTTGCTTCCATTGATATTTGCAAATATCTTCACTATTTACTCATCACCTTAAAGTGTAATAATGACTTAGAAATTACAAGGTCATTTCATCTCCCAATCCTTGTTCCTTAGTCTGCCTTGAAGACTAATGATGGCTCAGTGGAGAAATTTTAACTCTAATCCTTGGTCTCTAGTTTCTATCTACGCCAACCTAGAGCTCGTGTCGCATCCCTTCCAAGACTTATGTTCCAGCCCACACATGCTTAAGTATACTTCACTTTGACCTTTTGTCCATCATTTCTGATCAAGAAATCAGATTCTTCATTGAACAAGAGCTTAAAGTTTGGTTGGTGGTTGTTTTCTCCTACTCCTGGGTGGTTTCATGTTTGCACGCCCTTCAATTTCATGTCCACTTATCCACTCAGAGGTAACTCCCCATCCCCATCCATGCTCTGAACTTGGGTCAGTTTTGGATTCATTCCCTTTTGCTTACTTGATCAACTTTGTCTGGCCAACAAGTAGAAAATACCAATGAAACATATGTCTGCACACAAGCTTATCCTTCCAACTATCACTGTCATGCTCGGTAGCAAGAAGCACCCTACTGCAGGCATTTCACGCTCTATGATATGCATAGCAAAGCTTATGAAGAAGTCTCTGAAATACTTCCATGCCCGAGGAGGACGAAGACGATAACCATGAACTCACTCTTACACTTCTTACAAAGGTCATTCCGAGTATACCCACTCATCATCACATTCCATATGAGAGCATCTCGTTGGCATATTTTTTCAAACACTTAGCATGCATCCTCCATGTACCCAACATGTCACAAGTTTGGTTAGCAAGCCATTGTTATCATGGTGAGGCCCTGTGACAAGGATGTGGTTGTGGATTTAGTTATTTATTTTCTTTGAGTGACTTCACATGGGATATACCTACAATAGACAAAAATAGGTATTAGTGTTGATATTGGGATTTAATGTTAAGATTGTTGGATTGCGCAACAAAACCTAGTGTTTGTTTGGGTTGTTCAAACGTTGTAATAGCATTGGCGTGAACACGAAAATTGCAGAGAAAAATAATGTGCTTCAAATTTATAGAATGCCGAGTGGAGGGCAGTAATGCAGATGAAAGAGAATCCATGATTCCATTGCAGACATTAACTAGAATGCAAATGCAGTGCATGAAAGGACATTTCTTTCACACATTATGTAAACCACATCATGAAAACATTTCTTTCACACATTATGTAAACCACATCATGAGCACCTTGCTCTATTCATTTATAATAATCTGATACCACTCTGCAAGGGCTTCTATAGGTACACTGTGTGACGGTTATTTTGTAATCATAATATCTCAGATTATTATATTTCATTGATCGCTTCTATCAAATAATTTGCATGCATTTTTTATCCCTTTAATGTCTTTTATGTCTCTTTATATGTGTTGCATTCCTATAACTTTTTAAAATAAATATACAATTATATTCTTAAATCTCTAATTCATTTGGTTTATTTTAATTAAATAAATTGGAAACATTTATTTCCCCTACTTGCTTAATGGGGCCCTTATTTAATGATCTATTCATAGCAAAATGAAAAAATAAGATCAAATCTAATTCAACAATAGCATAGTGATTACATCGAAACTTTGAGAAATAAAGCGTAAAAAAATAAGTCAATAATATCCTAATATCCTAACATGGACCAGAAAAAATGGAAGGCAAATATGTTCGCTAAATTCAAAATACATTTCAATTATTAGTACCCAAAGGTATACGGAGTTCCATAGTAAACAAAAGTTGACCCAGAATCAAAACTCGTTGATTTTCAAAGTGGAAATTTCATCCGTCGTATCAAAAAAGTTGTGGTGGCGCTCGATGGCATTTTGCAGTTTTTCACGCCAGTCCTCAACTTTCATCCTGGTGTACCCAACTAGATTTAGAGAACCCGTGAACTCTTTTGCATAAATACTTATCTGGTTAACCAGTGGGAGGGTTTCAACTACATCAACGATGCTTCTCGCCAATTTATCATTGCCCTTGAGGTTGAGAAGAACACGAATCCAATTGGTAAGAAATGAAACGCGAAATGAAATACAGGTAATTATCCGCCCGTTTCTTAGAGCCTTCAAAAACCGATCCATTATATCAACTAGACAATTAGAATATCCACTATAACATCGACCAAACAATTCAACATATCGATATGCGACTTTAGGAATTTCAGCATCTTTACAAAACATATTGAACACCAGTTCAAACAATTCTTCATCGCATCGCTCGATCACATTAACTATCCAAGAAAGTGCGGAACCAGCATTAGAGGTTTCAAATTTGGCACGTTCAAATTCGGCACTCAACTCTTTCAGAAGTGCAGACCTGCAAGCTTCCGCAATGGATTCATTGGCACGTTCAATGTTGGCACTAAACTCTTTCAGAAGTGCAGATCTGCATATTTCTGCGAAAGATTCATTTGCCTCAAAGTGAGCTACGATATATTCTTCAATATACTCGCCATTAACAAATGAACCACTGGAAATTGTAGACAACATTTTCTGGAGAGTCTGCTCCAGCATATGTAGACCCCCAAGATCCGGTTTGCATTGGCTCATGCCGAGTCTATCACTTAAATCACCCAAAATACTTATTTCCAGAGAGAGTAAAAGGGCTCTGAGTTTGACTTCTTGTTTAGTGCTCCAAGGAACGGCACTCAAATATTTCATACATTCTTCCATGCATTGTTGAAACAAGAGTTCGGAAACAACTGGTAGAATAGCAAGGGCTTCATCCACATTTGAGAAACGCAAGGGTTTACCTGCATGAGAAGAATACATGAGCTGAATACATTTAATATAAATCTCACCCCTGTAACGACTTGGTACAGTGATTTCAAAAGGCTTCGTCTTCTCCACGGACCAGCGCTCAGACAACAAGATGTTATAGAATTCGGATTTTCTGAGCACAATGGAATGAAGATGAAGAAGATTTCTTTGGTACTCAGTTCCATCTTTGTAGATTAACTGTAATTGAATGTCAGCGGTGCTGTGATCTCCAAATTGAAATTGATCAGCCATTGCTACCTGCAAATGGAAATTTTTCAGAACCCTGAAATTCAAAACCTTCTGAAACTTTTGAAGAACTAAAAAGTATAACGCTCATCTTTTCTTGCTTTGCACGCCTGCGAAACGGAAGCGAAAGAGGCATCAGCAGCATATATCTTCCGAGCCCGATTAGACTTCACCGCAACCAATTATTTAACGGTGATATATATCATACAGCAGATTTTAAAAATACAACTGCTCTTTT
>APFE030186562.1:143481-180544 GCA_000404065.3 Pinus taeda | reverse complement strand
CTAACAATTCGTTTGCAAGTGTTTTCTGTGTTTTCAAGGGATAGGTTGCCAGCTCTATTGGAGTGTGAGGATTTCTTCGGCGGGAATAGTCACCTCCAAGGATATCAAGGGTCCCACATGCTGTTCAAGCCAGCAATCTCACAAGACATCAAAAAGATTTACTCAAGAGGGAGTTTCTCGAGCCCTTAGCTTAGTTTCTATTTTGGAAAAGTTATCACAAATTTTCGCCTTTCATTTAAAAGCATTTGTTTTCATTCTGAGCATAAAAAGAAATACAAATAAAAATCTTTTCATTTCTGAAAGAGCAACGTTTTGAAGGCACTGGTCATTTATGTGTTTCATGCTTATCGTATGGTTAATGGTTGTTGCTTATATCATGTTTTGCTTATAGATCTTAGATTAACAATCTATTTAACTCAAATAATTCTCCTAGAACTTTACATCTTTGCTTTTAGTTTAACTTTCCATTAGGGACCCACCCCCCCTTAGCTAACCTAGGAGATAGCTAAAACGGAGAGAGTTGGGATCAGTGTGACAGCCCCTTCTCTGAGTTCCCTGCCACCAACCACACCTTGTGGGGTTGAAGGCTTTTCTCGCTAACTGGTAGGTAGGTGCGGGCGACAGGGTCAACATGCCCTTACATTATTATTGTTATGTCGGCTCTGATTATATTATGACCCCTTAGGCTCCTATATATAAAAAGGAGGTCTTGTCATTTATATCATCTAAGAATTGTTCATTTGTGTAATGTAAAGGAGGTTGCCCCCTCGAAGAGGCTTATTTCTAAATCATTGATCTATCTTTTCTATCTTTTTGTGAGCTGGTTCCATAACATTTGGTATCAGAGCTTTGGATTCTAGGGTTTCACTACTCCAAACAGGTCATCATGGCATTTTCGCTAAAAAGTTTCAGAAGCTAAAAAAAACCCATTTGAGAAGAGATCTCTCTGAACCTCAGGTCCGAATTTCAGATCTTGTCTCGCTATATGTTCGGAGATATGATCTGAGGAAGCTAGGGTTTTTGCAAGCTCCGGAATTTCATCTCAAACAGGTCATCATGGAATTGTCGCTATAATATTTTTTCTACAAAGGTCAGACTCTGAAATTAAAACCCATTTGAGCCGAAATCGTGCTGAAGCTCGGGTCCGAATCTCAAACTTGTCTCGCTATACTTTCAGAGATATAATGAGGAAGTTAGGGTTTTTGCAAACTGCCGAATTACATTCTAAACAGGTGACCTTGGGAAAATCGTCATAACTTTCTCTCTGAGCAACAAATTGAAATTTCGTAAGAAGTTGCAGAAAGAGGACAGACTTTAGTTTTCTGTGTATATTTTTTAGATCCGAAGGTCAAAACAGTGACACGTGACACGTTGTACAAGTTCGCTCTACTGAAAACAGTGTTGCAAAAATCGCAACAAAATCGCGATTTTATTGGAAAAACACGATTTTTAAATTTCACTGATAATATCGCGCGATAATTATAAAGTTTGTTTTTGGCGATTTTTTTGAAAAAATCGCGATTTTTTAAAAAAAAACGCGATTTTTTGAAATAACCGCGATTTTTTTGAAAAAATCGTGGGCCATGCGGACAGCGCGTTTATAAGAGCAAAAAACATGATTTTTGGAAATCATTTGCACAGACAACGACACGCCGGCAGCGACGGGGTTTTGGAGTGACCTCTTGATCGTTTGGGAGCTGAATCCGCTGATTGGAGGAGAAAAACAGAGTGAGAACTAAGGAGGAGATGAATTTTCTCCATCAAACCGGTATGGGCACCAAAATTTTGTGTTTTGTAACTTTGTTTTGGCTTTTTTTTTTATGCTTTTGGTTGGGTTTAGAATCTGGATAACCCATTTTTTATCAAAAGAATTCAATGGGTTATCAAATATTTTTGAATTGATTTGAATCTTGATGGGCTTTTTGTCATTTGATTTTTCATTTTGTTTGTTAAAAACTTAAATTGTCAAAAATTCCATGTGTTTTGTCATGTTACTCATGTATGTAATTTTTTTTTTAGTTTTGTAAATTGTAAGTTTTGTAATTTGTAAATTGTAATCCTTATTTTTCCATTGGTTCACTGAATCACCATTCAACTTCAAAGTTCAAATTTCAAAGTCAAACTTCATCTTACAAATTTAAAACTCAAGAATTCAGAGTTCAACCAAGTTACAAACATGCCAAGGAAATTGGACCCTCTGTGGGAATTTGGTGAACCTGATAGAAGGTTTGATAGAATAAATTTGTCTTGCAAATTGTGTGGGCAACATATGTCAGGGGGGTTTACAGATTGAAGTATCACCTTGCACAAATACAAATCCTGAAATCATCTGAAAAGCCATGAGATCATTGGAAAATTTAGAGCACAATAGAGAGGTCAAAGCAGAAATGAAGAAGCAACTAACAAAGTCTGTGTTAGGCTCAAGTGAACAAGGAAGTGGCACTGGTTCTACTTTAGCATCAATATCTACAACCAACCCAATAGCTGCCTCATCATTTTTTGTTCCTAGAACCATGCCTGGTTCACAGCGATCTATCACTTCAATGCTTAAAAAAACTAAGAAAGAACAAGCTAACAAGTTGTTTGCCAAATTACACCTTTGGAGTGATATTCCTTTCAGCGTTGCAAGGAATAATCCATTTTTCCAGCCTGTTGTTGATGCTATTGCAACTGTTGACCCAAGGTACAAAATCCCTTCTTATGATGACTTTAGAGGCCGGATTCTTCAAAATTAAAAGGTTGACTGCACCAAAAAATTGGAGGAGTTTAGGGCATCATGGGCACAAACAGGGTGCACTGTGATGTCAGATGGTTGGACCGACCAAAAGGAGAGAACCCTTATAAACTTCTTGTTTAGTTGTCCCAAGGGGACTATGTTTATGAAATTTGTTGATGCATCTTGATATATCAAAGATGCAAAAACTTTATGTGATTTGTTGGATGTGTTTATTTTGGAGGTGGGTGCAGAACATGTTGTCCAAGTCATAACAGACAATGTTGCAAATTATGTTGTTGTTGGCAGAATGTTTATGGAGAGACATCATACTTTATTTTGGACACCTTGTGCTGCACATTGTATTGATTTGATCTTGAAGGACATAGGGAAAATTTCCTTTGTCAAAGATATTGTTGAGTCGTCAAAAAGCATCAAAAATTTATATATAATCATACATTTGTGCTTAGCTTGATGAGAAAATTCACCAACAACAAAGAGTTGGTGCACCCCACCATTACACGGTTTGCCACCAGTTTCATATCTCTTCAATCCCTCTTGAATTCTATGTCGGATGTGAAGAGAATGTTTCTTTCAGAGGAGTGGCGTGCTTTGACAATGAGCTGCAAACCAGAAGGAGAGGTCATATGCAGACTGGTTTCATACCAGGAAGACTTCTGGGTAGAAGCGCAAGAGGTGTGCACCGTTACTGAACCTTTGGTAAAGGTTCTTCAATTAGTTGATGGTGAGAAGCCCGCAGTGGGCTATTTGTATGAGGCCATGAACAAGGCGAAAGAATCCATTCGGGCCTATTATGATGATAAGGGAGATGAAGGGTTTCAGAGACAACTCCTCCTATGGAAAGTGATTAATAAACGATGGAACAACACACTCCATTGTCTCATTCATGCTGCAGGGATCTAGCTGAACCCCACATTTTCTTATTCATATGGATTCGTATTTCATGCTGAGATCATGGATGGATTCTTAACCTGTGTTTAGAGGATGGTGTGATCTCTAGCAGAACGTACAGAAATCTCCAAAGAAATTGAGACATACAGGATGACAGGTGGCACATTTGGCTTTGACATGGCTGTGACTGATAAGATGACTAAAATGCGAAGTATTTTTTAGTTTGTTTCAAATTTCATTGTCTCTTCAAGTTCATAACTTCATACTTTGCTTCAACTTTCAAATTTCATTTTTTTCTCATGTTTATTTAAAATTTTATTTGTGATTTTGTTGTAGATGCATGGTGGAGAATGTATGGTGCCAGGGTACCCCTTCTGCAAAAGCTTGCCATTCGAATCCTCAACCAAACATGTAGCTCCTCAGGATGTGAGCACAACTGAGTGTATTTGAAAAAATACACAACAAGAAGTGCAACAGGTTAACACTTAAAATATTGCAAATTTCCAAATAATTTTTTGAATTCATTAAACAATGTTTTTTTCATAATTATTATTTAATGATCTTGGTACAGGTTGGAGTCCCAGCAACTTAATGATATGCTCTACATCTACTACAATCTTCGATTGTGAATGAGGCAACTTGAGAGGACACCCGATATGGGGGCCATCTCATTGGATGGGATTGACACCACTGTTGCATGGAGGGTTGAGGCCGAGAGGCCTCTCATGGAGTCTGTCGATGATTGGTTAGAGCAGGAGAGGGAGGAGGAGGAGGAGGCGGAGAAACAGGAAGAGGAGGTGATACCACCTACCCGGGCTACCCCAGCCACTAGTAGAGGACATGATCTACCTCCTATAGCTCCTAGTTCTTCAACTTTTACAGCACAGCAGAGTCCACTGCCAACTCCACCAGCATCTACATCTAGAGGGTAAGGGAAAGCTATTGCATTTTCTCGCAAGAGAGGTAGAGCAAATCAGTAGTATTAGACTTTAGTTATTTGGTTCATTTCATTGTATATGACATTATGACTCATGAGATACATTATTATATTTTTTGTTGATATTTTGAGGCTGATTTGAGAGTCATGAGTCAGGACTTACTATTCAGGAATCAGGACATGATTGATGATTCACTGTTATGTGTGATGTAGCACTAAACATGATATTAAACATCTTATATATTAGTTCTTTTATCATATTTATGTGTCAATGTATTTACTTTATGTTGTAGATGCTTTAGATATTAAAAAAATTGAAAAAAAAATGAATATTTTTTTATGTTACGATTTTTTCCATTCGCCAATTATCCCGATAACGATTACTGCAACATTGACTGAAACATTGTGTAATCAGGTCATCTTATGATATTAGGCATAACTCTTTCTTAGAGAATCAAATTCTGATAAGACTTGCGGGGTTAGAAAGAAGACTCAGAGTGCTGCTACAAGACGAAATTTCAAAACTTGGAGATCTAAAATTACCGAGTTATAGTCGTTTCAAGATCAAGCTCTTAAAATCAAGAAAAGGCGATATGAGGAAGTTTGATGGTAAGGATCCGATAAATTGGACACTACAGATGGAGCAATATTTTGATCTACATGAGGTTCAACTGTTACAAAAGGTACATTTGCATCTTTATATTTATAACCAAATCAATTTTTATGGTATAAAGGGCTTTGTTCTCATAAAGCACTTGTCACTTGGTCAATTTTCACGGAAGAAATGATAGCACATTATGAGAATACAAAGAATAACACCTTCTTTAGCCAATTGATAAATCTCGAACAGAAGGGTTGGACGGCAGAGCACATTGAGAGCTTTCAAAAATTGAATATAAGGGTAAATGATATTCTAGAGAAGCAAAGGGTTGATGTCTTCATAGGGACTTTAAGGAATAACATTCAACATGAAGTTCGTCTTTGGAAACCTAATTCATTGGAGAAGGCATTCAGATTGGCAAGAAAAATTAAAAGCGAAATTATGGAAACAAGGAATCCCACCACTCACGACTATAATTATGGAAGTGTTTTTTCTCCTAGCCTTCCACAACCTACAAAGTTTACACAACAACAATTGGAAGAAAAAAGAGAAAAAGGGCTTTGTTACAATTGTGATAGCAAATACACTAAAGGTCATAAGTGTTGTGAGAAGAAATTATTTTACATAGATTATTAGGAGGAAGAAAAAGATCAAGAAACATCAAAAGAAGAGGAAATACACTAGGAACCAACCCTAGAAAAAGAAGAAATGAATCCGACCATATCTTGTAAAGCATTGACAAGAATTACCACTCCTCAAACTCGCAAGATAAAAGAATATATCAAGAAGAAAAAGGTTCAAGTGAAATATCACATCGGGAAAGAAGAAATGAATCCGACCATATCTTGTAATGCATTGGCCGGAATTACCACTCCTCAAACTATCAAGATAGAAGGACATAACGAGAAGAAAAATGTTCACGAAGTGAAAGATCACATCGAGCATCAAGAAATGAATCCAACCATATCTTGTAATGCATTGGAAGAAATTACGACTTCTCAAACTCTCAAGATAGAAAGACATATCAAGAAGAAAAATATTCAAGTAGTGAAAGATCACATTCAACATCAACAACAAGTTCTCCAACTTTTAAAGGATAACACCACTTTGGTGCAGAATTGAATGAAACAATGGGTTGATTAACATCGCAGTAAAAGGAGTTTTGATGTAATCAATTGGGTATTTTTACGGCTACATTTCAGGCAAGCTATTTATGAGAAGGAAATGTTGGCAATACTACATGCACTTAAGAAATGGCGACCTTACCTAATAGGAAGACACTTCAAGGCAAAAATGGATCATGATAGTCTTAAATACTTTTTAGAACAAAGATTATCCTTAGAAGAACATAAAAGATGGGTCACGAATATGTTGGGTTATGACTTTGAAGTCATCTACAAAAAAGGAAGCAAAATATTGTTGCAAATGCACTCTCAAGAAAAGATGAGGATGTGGAAGCATTGTTTTGTGCTATTTCTATTATCCAACCAGATTCAATAAACGAAGCAAGGGATGAATGGAAGTGTTAAGGCCTAAAAATCTACCTCAGGCTGAAGGATGGCAGGTCTAGGGTAACATCAAACCATGCTTAACCTGATAGCTAGCCCTACTAGGTCAGGAGAGAGCTCTCTCCTTGTCAATCTCAATAAAAATTTATCAAGGAAGGCTTGAGATGACTGATATAACAACTAATTTTAAGCTAGGTATGCTTGCTCAAAGGAATTTGATTGATTTTAATGGTTGGTTGCTGGATCAGATGAGGAAGGCAACTTTGTGTCCGGGAAATGAACACAGATTTGCAAAGGTTTCTGTTGGGCGAGGTAAGCAAGTGTCTTAGCACCTTGAAATGAATGTAATGGTGAGTCTAAAGACTAGTGAGGAACTAGAAAGAGCATGCAAGTGTCATGAGTCCTCTTCAAACAGTAAAAAACATTTAGAAAATAAATAAACCCCAAGGTAGAGTATTGAAACACCAATGAATTCCACCTTTCAAACTTGATTCATTTAGTTATGCAGAAAGAGAGAGAGATGATGGCACACATAAACATAAGATCAACTAAATTACAGAGAAGAAAACAATGTTAATTCACATTACCACAAGAATCCCACAAAACGCTACAAAACCCTGGTTTATTTCCTTGCCAAACTGCAGAAGTGATGTACAAAGTAGCTCAATGCATGCACAAGAGTCCAACCTTGACAAATGACTAAGAAAGTACAAGATATAGGCATCAAACCACCTATGCTAGCCATTAGGGGTCGAATCCATGAGTCAAGGAGTTGTTTCAACAAGATCTAAACTAGGAACTGAAAAATAGGCAGTGGAACAGCTTACCTCTAAAACAATGGAAACTGATTCATTTAGTTCAAAACCACCTAAAACTGATGTATCTACCTCCTTAAGTCAATTTTCATCATTTTTACATCAAAGTACATCAATTTACATCATGAATTTGACCATGAGAGAGAAAAAGTCAAACCGCTAGAAAACTAGGCGAAAATTGAGTTTTGTGCAAAATTGGCAAAATTTTCTCCTATGCGTAGCGCCGCTGATTCTACGCATAGCACTTTTTCTAAGCCAGTTTTGGAAGGCTTCCCGAAGTCAAAATCAAGTGCAGAATAGCTCAATGAAAAGTTTGGTGAGTCTACTTTCTGGGAGAACTTGAATTTTTTGATTTGGAGCCCATTTTCCCCTCCAAAAATGCAATCTCCCAAGACTGCTTCCTATGTGGCAAAAAAGTGGCAAAGAGGCTGGGCACTTTTTGGGAGGTTTTGGCCCTTTTGGAGGTCCAAAACTTGTCAAAACTTTCCAGCCATTTCTGAACATGCATATTTTTTCATGTTGATTCCAAATATGTAAGCCATTTTGCAAGAAGATGCCTCCATCAAAAGCGTAGCGCCAACGGCGTTACGCACCTATTGGAAAAGCCTGTGTTAAAAATTTATATGCGTAGCGCCACTGATTCTGTGCATAGCGCTATTTTCATATCAAGTTTTGGAGGTCTTCCCGGTGTCCAAATTGGGTGCACGATAGCTTGTTGGAAAGCTTATTGAGTCTACTTTCCAACACAATTTGAATTTTTCAATTTGGAGTTCATTGGCCCTGTCAAAAGTCAAATCTCCCAAGACTGGTCAAAATGTGCAAAATGAAGCTGCCTAAAGACAAAGTGTTGTTGCAGTCAACTTTTGAAGGTTTTCCTCAACTCCAAATTGAGCTCATGATAGCTCATTGGAAAGCTCTTTGTATCTAGTTATCATTCAACTCATCAAGCAAGTCATTTGACCAACTAAGCTAGGAGAAATATTGATTTTCCCGAGGTCACTTCAGAGGTGCATCAATTCTCCTGAGGCAACTGTATTTTTGACATTTCTCTAAAACCATGACACCTGTGTAAAAAGTGAAGGAATTTTTCTTCCTTGGACTATTTTGGACAAAAATGTCTCTCAGTTTTTCCAAATTCATTTTTTCTTGCTCAGAAACATCATTTGAGTAAAACCTATCCCGATGTGTAGAACAGGGGATTTGTCAAAATGAAGTGAAATAAAGGGGATAAGGGGCGTCTAAATTCTTGAGAAAATTTTAAGAAGTAGAGAGGGATGTTAAGAATTAGGGGAAAGTGGAATTTCAAAGATTGAGTGAGGGAAAGGGGTCCAAAAGGGCAAAACACATGCCTAGCCTAGAAGATTGTCAAATTGTAGCAAGAAACTAGGGTTTGTGGGAAAATGAGCAATTTGAGTGATATCAATGATGGGAAGTGTTAATAAGGTACATTAAGGATAAGGGAAGGTGTATGAAAATCAGGACACAAATTTTGTTGATGATTTGACCATCCAAGAGAAATTAACTTCAAAACCCTAGGAGAGGGCAATGAACCTTACCTAGGCACAACTAAAGCATGAACAAAGTGTAAATGACTCATTGGAACCTGAGATGATGATGACAACCCTCTGAATGATAGTACACTCAGCTGAATGGTGACATGGGCCGACATTTGGACAACTTTGAAAGGAGTGAAAACAAACCCTAGACCTAATACCTAGTGACCAATTTTTACTTGAAGACTCACTGAAATGACAAAATTTGACTTTAACACCCTAAAACCACTTTGTAAGAGCATATTTGATCACTGGTAGACATTTTTTCTTTCTAGCTTCAATCTGTACATCTATAATTTAAATTAGAACATTGTTTTTATTTTTATTTTACAGTAATATCAATTTAAAGCAAGCCCTTAGTGCATGGATAGAATAGCAGGTCTGTCAAAGGCACAAAACAAAACCCAAGGAGTCAGTGGATGGATAGAATAGCAAGGAAAGGCACAAAACAAAACCCAGCCAATCAGTGGATGGATAGAATAGCAGATTTGTCTACTTGTAGAAAACTGGCAAGCAAGGAAAAACACAAAACAAAACCCAGCCAATGGGGGTGGGATACAATATAGCTATTGATGAGCACCTACGCCCTATATAGTTTCGCTCCCACTAAAACACGCTTACATATGTACAGACTCAATGCAGCTGCCTATCATTGATTTGAAAGGGTGCTTTATCGGCCCGACGCACTTTGTAGTGCCTCACATACATATTTTGGTCACACTGCACTAGCAATCCAAGCAAGCAAAGGTGGAATGACAGCCCCCAACACACACGAAGCTCCCTTCAAACCGCCAAGTTACTGATCTGGCGACTCAACCAATCACTGGGCTGGCGGAGCATGTCACAGTTGGGTACCTGACATGGAAAATGTCAAAGAATGTTCTCAAGTAGCAAGTTTATATGGCGTAGAATTTTATGTTTTGGCCTTTGATGACACTTCCCCAACACACTATAGACATGGTTGTCAAATTTATTGAAGACAAACATGACAACTTTGCTGTTTTTTTTGCTTCTAACTAGACTGCAGTTGGCACTGTACCTGGAACATGGCATTGGCAGAAAATGAGGTGCCAAAAGAATCAATACAATCTATTATACAAAAATTTTCTGGAAAAGGCAAGCAAACAATATCAATCCTCAGGCCCCTTTGTTTCAAAATGAAACCAATTGGCAATCAGTCAGTTTATACTCAAATAAACCAACCTTACAGACATCTGCCAGTGAAAATCCAAATGGAATAACTGCAAAACAAAACAAGCTAGATTTCCATAGATTATGTACAAATACAAAAATTTGGTCAATGGATTTGGCCTCATAAGATCCTTGGCCATTATGGCTTTGCCATAGCAATCAAACAATTTGAGCTAATCCTTGGGGCCCACGTAATATATATAACAGAGATGGTTATCTCTTATATAAAAAAGTGGTTGTGGCCATGCCATATAATGAATTGGTAGAAAGTCTGAAACCAGTCCTTTAAAAAAGTCCAAGTTTCAAAATTGTTGCCTATTGGCTGAGCTATTCTTGCTTTCCTAGAGATATTGCTATATAGAGATATAGCTATATAGCCAATTGGTATAATGCCTACTAACATGCTTAGCTAGCAAAAAAAAATAATTAAAAATCTTTAACTTATATGAAGTCATTCCTACTGAGGGCTTCCTGTTTGATGTCAGTACCTTTAGAGGGGTAACCAAGGAGTACAATGGTTTTCATGCAGGGGTGAGGACCTAGCTTAGCCTAGGACCAATTCAGAGAGTGTATTATAGTTTGCTTCCAGCTTCCTAGGACCAATTCAGAGAGCGTATTACAGTTTGCTTCGAGCTTCTCATTTTGCTTCCAGCTTCTCAGGTTTCTTTGCTTTGATGATACAACCTTTGAACCTCTTGCCATTTGAGCTCTGAATTTGAATACTGAAGTGCTTCCCGAATATCCTCTACATGGTGTTCACTTCTTCACTGAGCTCTTCACAAGTCCGAAGTCTCACATGGGATGTGACAACCAGAATGGCAATGGCCCTTCATACTTAGCCATTCTTAACCAAGGAGTACGATGATTCTCCATGCAGGGGTGAGCACCTAGCTTAGCCTAGGACCAATTCAGAGAACATATTACAGTTTGCTTCCAGCTTCTTAGTTTGCTTGCTTTGATGATACAAATCTCTAATCGCTGAATCCCTTTCCAATTGGCTAAGACACATGGGAGAAAGTGCATCCAGGTGTCATAAGCCACAAGCAAACTACAGATAAATTCCAAAATGCTCACCGTTTTTTACAATAACAAAAAGTAGATATTCTTTTAGAAGGCAAGCAGCATTGAAGTGTAAACGCCTTCCTTTCTAATGTTTACTGGGAGCGTGAGTTTTTTTCCTTATATTGTGTTACTGCACTGTACGAATCTATCATCAGAAAAAGGAGGAAAAACATATATCCAACAGGTTTATAAATCGAGTCCATCCTCTGCAGTGCAACTCAATCAGAAAAGAAGTTTTTGGCTTATTATTGCATGTGGCCAGGTAACAATTGTTCTTCCTGTATCACCATTTGAATTTACATATTTACTCTTATAAACATTCTATTATTTCATAGAATAAGTTTTCTTCTGTGATTCCAAAGTCCAAAGTCCTATATAAGTAATTGGTGCTTGATGAAATAGGGATTAAGACATAGCAACAGTTATTCTCTTTGCATCCATATATTACGCCTGCATTGAAGCACTACCTGGGTACATGTTTCCTCAAATTATTGTTTTTCCCTCAGAAATAGTTTTTCCCTCAGATTCAAAATGAAGTGTGGAAATATCTGGGCAAATTGTTAATGGGTTGCATTGCATTAGAGAACTATGCAGGCATTCTAATTATTGCATTTAGTTATACAATTGCTTTTCCCTTGGATTCAATGTGAATTGTGGAACTATTACGGTAATTTTTTAATGGGTTGCACTGCATCATAGAACTATGCAGGCATTTTAATCATTCTTTCTATTCATACAATTATTTTTCTCTCGGATTCAATATGAATTGTAGAACTATTTGGGCAAATTTTTAATGGAATGCATTGCATTATAGAACTATGTAGGCATTCTATTTATACAATGTAGATTGCCAGAACACATTAATCTGAAGATGAAATTAACTTTTGGCTACGTCTATCCTCGCATCTTTCTCGAATTTCATATGCGTACATGTGAGATTTGTGCTAGGCCATCCAACATATTTTCCTGGATTTCATGTGCATTTTGAACTACCTAACAAAGTATTGTTATACTTACTCAAGCAACCAAGGATGGAAGGAAGATGGAGCGTAAATGGCATGTTACAACAAAGGGCACACTTAACGAAGCTACAGAGTGCCAATGAAATCATAGGGCTGTAGACTTCTAAATTCCATTCTTTCACTTCTATCAGATGATGAGAGCTTTAGGGATATGACTTCTCATAAGGCAGGATGCCCAATAAACATTTTTCTTACTTAAATTGTCCAATCATGATTCATTTGTGCTTGTAAAAATTGGGTTTGATTCCCTTTATTCATGCATTTCCCTTGTGCAGGGCTGCCAAGTTCGAACAGAGAATGCCCATGGAAAGAGTGTGTGTTGTAACAATGTTAGGTCATTATTTGATGAACTTCCTACCCCACATTTGGTAGTAGAGATAACTGCCTTCTCTGCTGGACGTGTGACTGAGCCAGACTGTGTGAAAGCTAAGAAGATTGAGAGGGTTCTGTGAACCAGAGCTTCCATATGAAAGAAATTTCCCCTGATTTAACTTTTCAAGCAAGGCCTATCATACCTTCTTCCAAATCAAGTTCTGTATATAGCACATTATGTTGTTTGTCCATTTACTTGTGTATAGCAGTATTTAATATATACTAGCGGTGCATAACACAAACCATTTTGCTTTCTTGAATGTGCCTCATCGTTCAATGTGCCAATCAATGCTTCGTGAAGGCATGGTAGGGCTTGCATCCCACCCATTTCTCATGGGTACCCTGAAAGACACAACAGAATGCATTTTTTATCAAGAAGTTGGGGTTGAAAGATTGATCAAAGAATGTTGTGTGGCATGGATTAATTGATAAATGATGGATACTTGGCAAACCAGATCTTAACCATCAGATAGATACTTGGCAAACCAGATAGAGACTCGGCAAAGCTTGATGTTATAATCGACAAATTTTAATTGATTTATCGATGGACTCGCTTCATAGACTTTGATTGATCACGCATACGCATATTGACACCAATCCTTTCTTTGTCAAGTGATCGTTTTCACCAGCGATCCTAAGCTTCCATCATTATTTCAAATTGACATCTAGAAGTGGTCTTTCAAAATTTGCAGCTTGTTCTAAAGCTGAAAACATCAAACCCTGTCATCAGTGATATTAGTTTCCTAGCTAGTTGTTCTGTAATGAGGTCCCATAAATTGTGATCTCTGTTATTATTTTCCCTGCTTGATTTATCTTTTCAGTTTTTTGTAGTTGTTGCACTAGCCGGAAGTCCAGTAGTTGCCCAGCTCCAGTGAAAATTCCACTGTTGCATGATGATACTGAGCACAAACAAACACGTAAATATCACATAACTACTATGAATTGTGAAAGCTGGTTATATTCCTTAAGTTCTCAACTTCTCCAAAAGCAACGAGCACCAATATTTGCAGAGGCAACAATAGATCCACAACAGAATTTCATAGTGGCCCTTGTAGAATCAAACAAGATTTTTGATATTACTGTTAGCAGCGTAAGCCGTGTTCAAAACTACCAACCATTGCTAAATTTACGATGTTCAACACCGCATAACTAGAGTCCCATGCAGAAAGGGTTTTTTTGTGCAAATTTCTTATGCACAAGTTCAAGCGTATATTGTTTTGTTAAACAGGTTTACTATATTGAAGAGTGTGCGGAGGCAGTGAAGAGTCGGTGAATTAAGGAGGTGTGACAGATGCAATGAAGCAGGCATCCGTAAGTGTCACACATGTGGCATCGAATATGTGGCATTGATCGAAATACAGATGTGCTCATGAAGAAAGCATGTGGCATTGGTTGAAATACAGGTCGAAACCTTCTATATGAATATCTATATACTAAAAAGTCAAGCGGCTGTGGATATCAAGCAGACTTTGGATACTCAAGTGAGTGAAGTAATGCTAGCATTACTTCACTTAGACAAAAACTAACTAAATAGTAAATACATGCTTTTTGTTGGAAAATGTAGCTAGGTTCGGTTTTCATAATTGTATTTAAGTCAAAAATGTAATACATATTTGTCAAAAGAAATCAAAAGGTATTTTATTATTAATTTCATTGACTTATTAAAGCATGGGTTTCATGCTTGGGTCAATTATATAGGTCAAGCCACCATTGTAGGCTTTTGGTTATTGTCAAAGTCAATTTGTGAAGACTCCTCCATAAATCAAAGTCTCCTTGTTGAAAGAATCCTCATCAAGTTGACCTACCTCAAATAATATCATGTCGGCCTAATTATAAGGACACCTCTTCATATATTCATGTCAGCGCATTTCAAGTTGGCAACAACTATATATACCAGGATAAGGACTTCACATAACTACCACAGAAATTCGCATAGCATTTCAAAAGAAATATTTCGGGACGCTATAGGAGCTAAGACAAGGAACAAGGAGGATCTCAGCGCAATCACAGAAGCTCAGATTATCTCTGAAATGAAGTTCATATGTCACAGGATATACTCTCGGTGCAATCACAGAAGTTTGTATCTATTGAAAGGAAGTTTCAGTGCCATCTCAGAAAGAAAGTCTTGATGCTATTACAATGAGAAACTCGGATGAGGTACAGGCATACTCTCGATGTCATTACAGTAAAGGTGCTATCACAATAAGGTGTTGTCACTCGATGTTATCACAGTAAGGTGTTATCATAGCTTCGGTGCTACTACATAACACTGTCTCGGAACAAACTCTGTCTCAATGTAACCTCAGTGATGAGAATTCGGAGCCATAACAATGAGAAGGTTTGCAGTAAGAAGGTCTTGGTCCCACCACAAAAATGAAGTTTCGGTGTCAATACTATTACAGTGTGACATAGATCTTGATATGAATGAAAGGAGGATGACTTGATGGAGGTAGTCTCGAGTCTAAGTTGTAAGGGTCTTGGTCATCTCATCTTGAATCTACTGAAGGAAGAACTTTGACTGATTTTCCCTAGAGTGGGGTTTTGATGTGGCAGCGTGCCTACATTTTGTGGTCCCTTATATTTATTACTTGGCATTAGTCTTGATGATAAGAAAATGTAATTAATAAGAACTAATAATAATGATGAAAACATCACAAGTTAATGTCATAATAAGGGAAATCATTTAACTGCCAACTCTATGGATTTTCCAACACCTTTATCCATGTCTTATCCTAAGATATTCGGGCCTCTTACGTCGAGATTCAATTTAAAACTTTCATTAAAAATGAAATACAAGCTTTAATCCTTGAAATTCCATCTTCAAACTCTGGCTAAAACAACTAAACACCATTGGTTTCTGTGCACGCTCAATATAAAAGGACCATCCAATTACTATAATGGACCATCCAATTACCTTAGTGCCTGCAGCAGGGATTAATAATATCATAATAAACACAATGTAGAGATGACATATACTAGCAATTGCCCCAAAAGGTGCAAAGACATACCAATAGGTTTTTTATATTGGAAAAACTGTACGAGGAACACATTTGTAGATATGTATGCCATATGCCATACTAATTTACAAGTTTTTTGACAATCATAAATAAATCTTCAAAATACCCTTCATTTTGTTCCTACCTTAGCCCCCTTATCTGTTGTCAAATACAAACCTCAAATACAACTTCTCAACAAGCCTGAGATAACCTTTTAGAAACTTCCCTCAAATGTACAATGTCTCAACAAGCCTGAGATAACCTTTTAGAAACTTCCCTCAAATGACCATCAAAAGTCTTTGAAGGACCCTTAGATTAGACCAAATTTGTACCTTAGAACCAACATAAATAAATAAAATTCATACCTTTGAATTATGTTTCAAAATGGGTCCAAATTTCATCTCACCAAAGAAAAACCAAACATACCTCAAGGTCTTTCCACAAAGGTTAGAAGTCTACTTCAGAAAAGGGCGAGAATATACCTTCAGTAAACTGCCTTCAAATAGTCTAATACAGGCGCAAGAATGAGGGTTATAACAGACCTCAGAATAGTTTAAACAAGTAGAGATGTCCACACAAGAACTGTCTCCAAAGTATGCGAAAATAGAACTCCAATACACCAATAGTTTGTTCTTCAAGCTGTCCACAAAGAGCTTCAATGCACTATGTAAAGTTTCATAGATTAGGCCCTATAAAGGTTCGGTTCAAGCCACAGAGATATAATCTTTAGGCAACGCAAATCTGTAATCGTACCTCAAGGCCAAGATTGGTCCTCAGGACAAGCCTAGATTATGCCTCAAAAACTCAGAAAGAGAAACCTTTGAGCAATGTTGGTATAACCCTACCTAAGAGCCAAAATTTGATCTAAGGGAAGATATGAACGTGGCCTTAGAATAGGCCAAAAAAGCCTGTGTGGATACACTCCTACCTTAGGGCCGAAATAATGCCTCATGTCAACCACAAATGAATGTGAATGGGAGCCTCAAAGGAGCACGAATTTAACCTCGGCAAATTATTTGAATAAGCCTCAAAACTTGTTTTTGTCACAAATCTGTTCTCATGTTACTCCATATTTTGTCAATTAGCTGTATGCATGCATTTTCTACATTTCATATCAAAAAGAACTGTAACCGCCATGAAACACAAAGGCCTACATCATTCAAATTCAAGATAAATAAATGGAAACAAATAAACCATCAAAAGAATGGAAAAGAATCAATAAAGTCAAAAGTGGAGCATAAAAAAATTCCACATCTTGCCATGATTGTATCAATGTTTAGAAATTGCACAAGAATACAATCAGGACATCTTAGTTATTCCCATATTTTATAATGTCTGAATTGCCGCACTTATTCCTCAAATTAATTCCAAAAAGAGAAGGAACATTCTTCAATATTAGCATAAACAATTAACAGCAATATCACCCAGCAATGTCAACACCCTTCACTGAAATTGATATGAATAAAGCACTTTCAGTTCAACCCATACTACTTACATTATAGAGCGAAGCTTTAAGGTATCCATAAATGGAAAGTTTGCATGGTTGGGGAAACCTGATCTATAAACCCCCTTGTCTACCATTGCAAAATTCAGTGAAGGGGCAAAGTTAGCAATGCCTCCTTGCTGTCGGCATATTAGTTCTGCCCCATTCATCACCCAGGATCTGCCTGCAGCTACTCCATCTCTCCGTTTCAACTGCAATCTCACCATGCAGCACAAGATCGCCTCTTCACACAATTGTTGTTCATGGGTAACATAATTTCTAGCTATTGTTCCACCCACTATCCCTTGATTCCCCAAAACTGATATTTTCATTTACCTGCAGATAAGGAGTATTACATACAAATCCACCATAATCCCCTTCTCTGACGACGCAACACATATATTTTGAAAGTGAGAGTGAAAATGCTCAGAATTAAACACATCATTTTGTTGTTTTGGACAGCATTGCACACAAACCCACCAGAGTAGACAACAATAAAAACAAATTTTGAAAATGGGCAATTACATAGTTAGAAACTTAGAATACTAGTAATTATATTATTTCGTTGTTTTGGTTAGCAAACAAAACTAAGAAATAACAAAAATACAAGTGCTTAATGAATCTCCGAGCTAACAAATCTAAATGCAGATTATATAACAAATACATTCCAAGGGAACCCGAAAAGGGTAGCCCTGAAAATGAAGTTGATCAAGGTGACAAACAAAGATGGATCCTGGAAAGGAAAACCAGCGGATCTAGTTGAAAACAGTTCAGTAAAAATATGCATTTAGAATCCCTTATATTGTGGTGGAGTTCAGACTGAAAGAAGGTTCAGCATAAGTAACAGAAAAAATGCTAAAATCAAACAAAGGATTTCTTATTCAAACCACAAAAGTTAAGGTCCGTAGATAACATTCAAGGTCATGCCTCTAATAACATCAAAGGTCACTTTTCTAGAAATTGAGTAGGCTGGCAAGATACTTGGACACTCGTAGGTATCTACTTTCTTCAAAGTAAATGGAGAATGATTAATAGAACCTCAACGGCCTTCTATTATCAATCTCAATCTCCTAACCACCAAATTGTCTGTGGAAATCTTCACTTCCATCAATACTTGCATAAAAAATAATGAGAAACTCTGGAAAACACCATAGATGAATTACAAATAAATGTTGATGAGTAGAGCAATGCTGCTTTCCTTCAGAGCATTAATATTTTGACAAAACGTACACCTCACTCACATAACAAAATCTACAGTCTTCAGAAATAGCTATCTTCAGTTTCAACTCCCATACGGAAATACGAAAATAACAAAATGATGTACAACCAAACACAAAAAGGATGCAAACACCAAAAACATGGCTCCCAGCCCAATAACATCAACATGATTTAGGATAGAAGATATTGCAATGCTCCCAAATATAGAAGCTCCAGTCAAGAATTTTGCTGCATCCACCCATCTGTTAGTACAAATGTTGAAAATGATAAGAAAATATCAGTTGCACACTACTTCAGAATTTGGAAAAATGCTGAATAGAGTGGATGGTGTTGTAAAACCTACCCTCCACCTTCTGTACAACTAATAACTGAAGAATCTCCAGGTCCAAAAAATGACAATGGCATCGGCAGCATTACGCACATAATAGCTGCAAAACAAATCCACCTCCCAACATTAGTTTCACACTAGTGCAGTTCATATCTTGAATTGTGTCTTCCATTATACCAACAGGAAAACAACCTTTGAGAAAACAAATCCACCTTCCCAACATTAGTTTCACACTAGTGCAGTTCATTCCTTGAATTGTGTCTTCCATTATACCAACAGGAAAACAATCTTTGAGAAAACAAATCCACCTTCCAACATTAGTTTCACACTAGTGCAGTTCATATCTTGAATTGTGTCTTCCATTATACCAACAGGAAAACAATCTTTGATCTCAAAGAGACACAAGCAATAGTACCTGTTAGCATAGGCCACCAGTTCTGATATAAAGCACAAGCCTGCTTGTCACATGAACCCAAAAACAAACGAGGAAAACCAAAACAAATATACACAGTAAAGCCAAGCCAGACAAAGCATAAAAAGGCAAAAAGGTTGAAAAGGAAAAAAGATTAAAATAGACTAAATATGACATTCCAAAACTTAATACATACAGGCAAATACAATAACCCAAAACAAAGTAACAAATTAAAACCAAAATCTTGTTAACATTGAAAATCCACTCGCTCAGGAATGAAATGTTATTAAAAAGAAGTGAATATTTTTCAGGAAAGGGTCAGTGCAGATTAGAATACCGATATTTAACCCCTCATATCCACCAAAATATGCACGAAAAAACCCCTGCACATTTAAAAAAATAAATATAAATATCAGAAAAAGTGGTGCAGACACAAGATCAAAACCAAAGCCTTATGTAGCTCCAGAAGAATTTACAGTCATACATCAAAGCAAACTGAAAAAGCAGTTGAAAAAGTAAAGACCACATTCTAAAGCTTCAAAATGCCCCCCGAGAAAATTATCTTCTCACATCTTAAAATTCCATTGCCTTAATGCTCAACAATGAAATATTGTTCGACATCTAAAATTTCGTAGCCTCACCAATGAAATATGGTTCAAAACGGTGAACATTTTTCGTCTACATTAACATATCTTCTGATAGTGAAAATTCCAGATCAGCTCATCATAGAAAAAAATAATTTAATTAAAAAAAAATCGATAATTCACACTCTCATTATAACACGAGCATATCCAGAACGCTGATGGCTGCCTTCTACACTAGGTTCTGATATCCATTCTACTCTTTGCTGATGACGTGGTCCTCCTCTCCACGTCCCCAGAAGGATTACAGAGGCTGCTAGATGCCTTAGCTCTTTTTTGTGACCATCAACAATTGACGGTCAACCTCGGTAAAACCAAGGTTATGATCTTCAATGGGGTGAAGAAAACCTCAGACATTCACTTTCTATTCAGAGGGGAGGAGATTGAGATCACCAGCACATATACTTGGGGGTGCAATTCTCAAGTCCCCGCTTCAGTTTGCGACCAGCGCTTCAACGTTGGATCAACAAAGGATATGGATCCTTAGCCCTTCTCGAGAAACAGTGCTTTCAACATCACTTCCAGGACATCTCGTCCAAGATGAGCCTCATGGACACCTTGATCCGTCCCACTGTTCTATATGGCTCAAAGATTTGGGGACCGTCTTTACTTTGAGTCAAACTGGGCTTCAGCTGAGAGAGTCCAAATTCTTCTTCTCCATCGCATCATTAGGTGCACACTGACAATGCTGCAACACATCATCCTTGCAGAGTTTGGAGCTCAGCCCATTTGGCTTGAGACGGTCTTCAGATTGGTTTCATTCTTGCATCGTGTCCAGGGCTTGGCAGACTCGATAAAGAGTAGGGACCGATATCCTTACTTGGCATATTGCTCTTCTAAGACTATTGCCCGTTCTACTTCCTAAGGCCGAGCCAGATGTTGGTTTACAAGAGTTTCAAACCTCTTAGAGTCAGTGAGAATTCAGTTGGATCGTCTCCCTCCTTTCCGATATTCCTTAGATGCTCCTGGTCACCTTTTACCTACTAGACAGGAGCTAAACAACATCATTACAGAGGAAATCTACAAGCAGTTCGTCCAAGTCACCTGGGTCAATCTTCCAAGAGGGTTGCGCCCAAAAATGGCCTTCTACGCTGAGCACTTCTTGGAGTTGAGAGACAGACTCATTGTTCGACCCCAGTATACGTTTCACCACTGGGTGCATGCTCTTCGCATTCCTCTAGGCCAGTTCAAAGTAGGTTCTCATAGACTTCGAGTAGAGACGGACCACCAGGTGGATTGACTACATAGACTCAGCCAGGTATGTCATTTACAGGAAGTGGAGACTAAGGTGCACTTCATCCTTAGATGCCTTGTCTACTACGAGATCAGAGGAAGGTTTCATTGCTTGTTTAGAGATTCTCGGACCCTCGCCGACTTTTTCAGGTACCTAATCAGAGATGTTTGGCCCTATATATGCAGGAGGCTCTTAGGTTTCGAGCAATATTGTTCATCCTCCCATCAGACCAGACCCCACACAAAGGTTCACGACATTTTTCAGGGTACTATCTTCAGATAGGGGCACCAAGAGATCGATTGATACCAGTATGTATCCAGACTCCAGATCAGTGAGGATCCATGGGACCTCATCCTGCCACACGAGATCTCAGCAGCAGTTTCATCACAAAGCCATCCCTGGGAGACGAACTAGGTTCTCCAGCTTTCAACAGCGTGTGAACCCCTCAGTAAACGATTTAATGGGCAATCGCACTTGTTATTAGCTCTTCATCGGGCCAACAGATTTTGTTGAGCTTCTTCAGTGTTATTCATTCAACCTCAAATGTTAGAAGAGATGGGTCTGATCCTCAGAGTTATTAGCTCCTAAATCTTCTCCGCTAGGGCCAGATGTTGATTTACTTCATGCATTGTATCTTTTATAGGAAACCTTTTGGTTCTCCCACTTTGTATATACATCAATGTACTCAATAGTCCCTTTAACATTAGTTAGACATAAATATAATTATCTTATCTTATATTCTGTCTCATGGCACCCTTCCACATAAAACATCATCCCATGTGGGTGAAAACCCATAAAACTTAAAACAAGATTTCATCACCACAATTAACAGAGGATTTCATCACCATAATTAAGGTCCAGACACAATAGCAATTATCACAATAGACTACTAAAAGTCCAAAAGATTTTGTATTAAGGCCCTACTATGACCCATTAGACATCCAAAGCCGTTGAGAAGCAGAGCATCCATTGAAAAACGCTAAGTCAACTTATTCATATCATATTTCTGCATTCGATCATCGACGACAGCACACTATGCTCAAAAACAAAGCAACCTTGAATATAGATTTATATATAATATATATACGCATTGTAGCTGCTACGGCCACCAAGGATTCTCCCTATAGTAATAGTACAACAAGAAAGAAAGCAGTGGATTTAAGAACATCTCAAATCTTATCGATTTAAGGGGCTTTCACGACGGGATTGGCCTTGAGAATGGCGAGGCGGCTGGCGGTCTTGCAGTCAAAAGAGCAGTCATGCATATCAGAGTACCTGTGCTGAGCGCAGAAAATTTCACCACAGCGGCACTTAAAGCCCGTCAGCCCCACCCGCCTTTTGCACGCAAAACACCTCTACTTGCTCTTCTTCGGCTGTTCCTCCTCGTCCTGTTCATGTTTCTCCAACTCCTGTTCTGCCGTGCTGGATGGGGCGGTGCCAATGGCCGTCTCCACTGACGCCGCGAGAAGCGGAATCGATGGGTGCTTCGCCACATTGCTTAGCACTTGCATTCGAGACCCTCAAGAGGTCTTCTTCCCCGGGCGACTGTAAAAATCCTCCATGAGGACGGCTTCAAGATCGTGGTCGCTCACATCCAAAACCTAATAACTTCAAGCCCCAATCTCATCAAACGCTGGCCAGAAATTTACCGGTTATCTCCCAAAAAAAAAAAACCAATTCAACTTGGTCACTATCAAGGCGTATAGGAGCAGGAGGACGACCAATACTGAGGCCGTTTAATAGGCAAAGCCCATTATGAAAAACCAGAGGAAAGTTAACATGAGGCGCTTCCAAAACCTCGGAACGATTCTCATAACTCTCGCGTAAAAAATTTCCTTTCCCGTGTAGATGGAAGCCGCAGTATGCACCATGGTCGCCGTGGACAGCAATGAAAAGGGCAAAACGAAGACTGTGTAGGCCTCTAGAATTACAAACAGCTGCGTCCCTGCCAAAGGTAAATTCCCTCATAATCCTCCCCCAACGACCGGAATTGAGAATCTTTCCTTTGGGTATCCCGTTTTGCAAAGAACCTGAACAAGAAGAAATCAAGTACAACGCCTTATTTATTACTGTAACTAATTCATTGTGATTGTAGTGCTCTTCTGATTCATTGTGATTGTAGTGCTCCTCTGATATTTGGCGACTAGCAAAAAGAGATGGCGTGTATTACTTTCAATATTACTGTAGCTAATTCATTGTGATTGCAGTATTACTTTCATTATTACTGTAGCTAATTCATTGTGATTGCAACATAGATACGTGTTTTACCATTTATGTGTCAGGTGTCAAATGGAAAACAGAATTGTAGACGACTAAGTGATTCAAAGAAATGACATAATCGATTTGATGGTGAAAAAGTAAAAAACGAGACCATGGGAGTCAAAGTCACTTCATCCAACAAAAGTACCCGAATTTCCATTACGATTAAAAACTTTTACAGAATCAAAGACCGGCTGATTTTCAAAACGGTGTCATTTAGACCCTTATCAAGATTTTCAAAATAGTGAAAGGCTCCATATCAGGATTGTGTTAAAATGGGCACTCAATCAAATTCTGCCTGTCACATAAAAAAAAGTTGGTGTGGCGGTTGACGGCATTTTTCACTTTTACGCCCCAGCCCTCAAGTGCCTTCTTCATATGCGAATTCACACACTGGTTTGCATCCATGGTTTCTTTTGCAATGTTGTAAATACTTCTCTGGTTAACCAGTGGGAGGGTTTCAGCTACAACAGTCATGCTTTCGGCAAGACGTCTCTCGGCATAGCTATCGACTTTGACAAGACGTGTCTCGGCATAGCTATCGACTTTGAGATTGATAAAAACAACAATCCAATTGGTAAGAAATGAAACGCGAAATGCGTTACAGGTAATTATCTGCCCGTTTCCTAGAGCTTTTAGAATCCGATCAAGTAGACCAAGTAAACGTTTAGAATATCCAGTCTCATCTTTACGACAAATATAACTATATACCCGTTCCCATTCAATATATTGATATATGGCTTTAGGAATTTCAGCATCTTTACAAAACATATTGAGCACCGTTTCAAACAATTTCCAGTCGCATCGCTCAATCACATTGACTATCCAAGAAAGTGCGGAACAAGCTTTAGGGGTTTCAAATTTGGATTTGGCACGCTGGAGGTTGGCACTAGACTCTTTCAGAAGTGCAGACCTGCAAGTTTCCGCAAAGGATTCGTTTTCCTTAAAATGAGCTATGATATATTCTTCAATATACTCGTCATCATCAAATGAACCACTTGAGATCGCAGACAACATTTTTTGTAGAGTCTGCTCCAGCATATGTAAACCTGTTAGATCTGTCTTGCATTGGCTAATGCCTAGTCTATCACTCAAATCACCCAAAATATTTATCTCCAGAGAGAGTAAAAGGGCTCTGAGTTTGACTTCTTGCTTAGTGCTCCAAGGAACAGCACTCAAATATTTCATACATTCATCCATGCATTGCTGAAACAGAAGTTCGGAAGCAACTGGTAGAATAGCGAGGGCTTCATCCACATTTGAGAAACTCAAGGGTTTTCCTGCATCAGAAGAATACATGAGCTGAATACATTTAATATAAATCTCACCACTGTAACGGCTTGCTACAGTGATTTCAAAAGGCTGGTTCTTCTCCAAGGACCAGCGCTCAGACAACAAGGTATTATAGAATTCAGATTTTCTGAGCACATTGGAATGAACATGAAGAGGATTTCTTTCGTAACCAGTTCCATCTGTGTGTATTAACTGCAATTTAACGTCAGCGGTGTTGTGATCTCCAAATTGCAGTTCATCCGCCATTGTTACCTGCAAATCGGAACTTTACGGAAACCTGGAATGCAAATCGAAATTTTAAAAAACCCCAAATTCAAGACCCTTTTAAACTTTTGGAAACTGTTTTAAAACAGTTTTAACACTCACTCATAGTTACTCTAATTAAAACAGATGAGTTAAATATTTACCCCGCTTCAAACATGTCAAGAAAACACACAATTATCTAAAAGTCTTCGATACCATCATTAAATTATAAATGGTGGAATTAACATGCTAAAATAATATTATTTATTTATTTTTTAAAATTAACTATCTATAAGGTTTGATAGGTTTTGCCACCTTCGGAAAAGGGAAAAAAAAAATTTGAACCTAAAATAGTTAAAACCGCTGAGATTAATTTAATCTTGATAGGTTTTGCCACCTTCGGAAAAGGAAAAAAAAATTTTAAACCTAAAATAGTTAAAACCGCTGAGATTAATTTAATTGGATTAGAAGTGTGTAATTTCATGATGTTATTCTAAATTTTAAATGGAAAGTATCCATGTATAAAAATAATATATAATATAATTTGAATTAGGGTTTTAAAATTATAAAAATATTGAGGTATGTGGGGTTTTAAATATAATATTAATTTTAAATGAAGTAATTTTTTGGAAGGGAAAAAGAGTGTAGCTTCAATTACGTTATAATTGGAAATTTATATAGTATATTTTTTTGGGTTAATTTTGTTTAAAAGATCCATAGATATTAAGTTAAAATAGTGTGGTTATAAAATTAAATGGTTAATAAATATTGGTGAATATTATTTTATAATAAGTATTAAAACATTTATTTCATTATACATGTTAAGTTGGTAAAAAAATCATAAAATTAATTAAATTATAACTTTATTGTGGTAAAAAAAAATCATTAAATTAACTAAATTGTAACTTTATTGTGTCAAGAGAGACTCTCCAACCCAGTGTGGAAGAGATCTTGTAAGATTAGGTTATGTGATGTGATGTGATGTTATGTTATGCAAACGTTTTGACGCAGTGAAGTTATAAATAAATTATAAAAATTAAAATATTTAATATTAAAATTATAAATTAATTTAATAATTAAATCAACCTAGATCCATCTTAACTCTAGATCTTCCAAGAGTAAAGAGGGATCAAGTTTTTTGAGGTGCAAACTTCTTTTAAAGTGAAAAGAGACTAAGTACTTGGTAGATCCGGAGTTAAGATGGATCTAGGTTGGTTTAAAACTAGCCTACAACCATGTTAACTTTGGATCTACCTAGCACCAAGATGAATCAATTCTCTTTTCCCTCTAAAATATGGGTACACCTCAAGTGATTTAATCCCTCTAGGTACCCGGAGTTCTAATGGACCTAAGCTAGTCATTATTATATTTAATTTAAGATTTTAATATTATATGCATAACATTGACTCTATTATAATAATTCTAAAGATAAAATCTTAAAGAATCCAATTATTCTCATTATTATTAACAATATTTAGTTTTTTTAAGGAATATTATTATAGTGGGGAATCTCAAAGACTCCAATTATTCTCATTGAAAAATTCTTTGGAATTTTATACCTTTAAATAAGTTACATTAAAGAAGAATACCATGGGGAAAGCCATGGATTAAGAATACCATGAGTGGTCAAAACGTGTTAGTTTATAAGTTTATAGCTAAAATTATCATTATTATATATATATATATATATATTAGAATTTTTGTTGAACTTTTATTTTTTTTTTTATTTTATGTCAATTTTATTTGTATCTAATTTGACTAGGTTGAAATGTTTACATAACAAGACGTGACATAATAGTTACAATGTCTCTACCAAAGTAGGCTAGATAGCACTTAATCAAAATCCGAGAGAGATTTTTAAAAACTTAAGTTTAAATTTTAGAATGTGGGCTTTTGCGATTCATGGTTTATATCAAGTATTTTCCGGACTAAATCACATACAAATTTTTAAGTCTACGTGTTTCAAACTGGTTCATCATCAAGACATAGATGGATATAGTAGAGACTCACAATATTTTATTAAACTATTTATTCATTTATAATTTGATCCAAAGTGGTTCATTCCTAAGACATAGAATGGATATAGTAAAGATTCAAAGTTATTTATTAAATTAATTTTCATTTATTTATAATTTTAATAAAAAAACATTAGAACCAAAAAATAAAAATAAAAGCAAAAAGCCTTAAAAAAATAGGAAACATATTAAAGATCCTAAAAAGGAAATGGAAATTAAAATCAATAATAAAAAAAAAAAACAAAAGTCAAAAATATATATAAAGAAGATGATATTTATTTAATTAATCTATTATTTAACCAAAAGGAACTTTAGATTTAATTATTAAAATCAAAATTAATTTAAAAACAACCATAAAAGGAACTTTAGATTTAATTATTAAAATCAAAATTAATTTAAAAACAACCATAAAAATAAGAAAAATAGGAAAGAATCCAAATAAAAGAGAATAAAAATATAAAATTAGTAAAAAAACTAATGAAACAAATAAATAAATAATAAAGGAAACTTACCAAAAGTATAATAAAACATAAGAAGAGAGAATTCAAAAAATCACCTTGAAATTGTATGGCGGAATTTTGGTGAATTCCTTTGAAAATGGCTATTTTTGTCCATATAAATTAGACTACGTCGTTAATAAACGTTGAGTAGCTAGGTGTTTATCCAAGTAAATTTTGAAGAGTGTGGTGGTGGGATGGATTGGGTTAATCTTGACTTGTTCGAGAGTAGTTTGATTAACTTTAATTTAGTAAATCATGATCTGACTTGTTCAAAAAATGTTTGATTAAACTTAATTTAGTAAATCATTACTTTATCATAAGTAATTTGTAAGTCCATGATATTGATGTGATGGAGTCTACAAATTGTAATACTCTAGTGTAATGTAAAGTACCTATAATGTTCAACTGACCAAGGGCCTAATGAAATTGTCCTTGTAGCCAATTTTCTCAATAAATGGTTCCTATGGTAAATCTTTTAAGCCTTATGTGAGAAAATGACCCTTTTACGTGTGCCTCTAACCATGACATATGCAATCCTTGTGGGATCTTTCACCTTCAAGTGGTAGTTCAAGTGCCACTAGATGTCTTAGTGCAAAGGACGTGGGTTTTGGTGCCTTAGTTCTTACCATGAGAGGAAAGTAGGTCACTTTTCTTTTCAAAAAGGTTATAGTGATAAGATTTTCCTTTTGAAACATATCATGGTGACAAATTTTAAATCATTTATACTCTTTATAAAAATAACATGTGTGGATGCCTATAAATTTTAAAAGAAAATAGTGTAAGTGTCTCCTTTCATATACACATTGGATGATTTGGTTATGTTGATTTTAGTTTCGGTGCGATGAAGCTAGTGGCTTGAAAAACAAAAACAAAAACTCAAACTCATTCATTTTACACAAATCTTAATTATTATCTCTATTCCCAATGAAGGTTTTACATATGTACATATATATATCGGTAATGAAAAGCCTTGTATGTAGATTCCAAACGTATATAGATAGATAGAGAAAACCAATTTGATTTTTTCTATATATTTACCTATCTACATAATAATGATTCCAAAATATATACATCTTATTTTTCTATCATAATTTTTTATTGCCTCATCCACTTGGAAATCAAATTATATGGTGTCTAAATAAAGATAGAAAACTAGACTAAAAAAATGCATGATTATGTTTATACCCTCAAACCTAAAAAAATGCATGATTATGTTCATACCCTCAAACCTAATATTGACACTTCACTTGGCTCACTTACCTTTGTTTCCAACTTGCAATCATCTTTAAATAATTTGTTAATGTCATTTAATATTAAGGAAATTTATTTGTCAAAAACACAACGTAACTAATTGTTATCTGTAAAAATAATGACACACAATATCTAATTATTATTTACAATTATGCATCCTTCTTAAAGAAATTAAACATGCAAACAGTTTCATTATATTTTAGATGAAAATGAACATAACAATCTGAAATCCCCATAGAAGGTGTTCATGTGACGTGCCTCCCTCCTCTGCTTGTGGCGAGATCTAATGATGTAAATTAAGGGTGCAGGTTGCCCTTCAAAGGGTAGTCTGCATGGATGCTCGTACACCACACTCTAGCTACCATGAAACCAAGCCCACATGAACTTGCAGAGTACTTGTTATCAAATGTGCGAAACTCGGGAAAAGCAATCAATCCATAAGTCAACTTAGAGGGGAATTTTGGAAGTTATAATGGCAATATATGGTAGATGAATGTCTCATTATAGCTAGGGATGGCTTGTTGAGGATAAATATTCCATATTCAAAGATGGTTGCATGAAGTTAATTCACCGTCCATGGGATGTTAGGAGTTTTTGCAGAGTTTTTGGTGATGGTTAAAATTGTAGTTAAGGTTGATCTTTATAAAAAAATATTTATTGTCTTTGTATTTGGGAAAAATAAAATTATAATTAGCACGTTTTCCATGGTTTTGATTTGGTCAAAATGTATTTTTGTAAAAGAAGAAAAATATTATTTTATTTGTAATTGCAAGTGGCTCCACAAGTGCAAAGTTGGCTTGCCTAGAAACTCATTCATTCGGATCACATCAACCTTTCTAGATGGTCAAGACAATTTGCCTAGAAAGCCACCCATTTTGATCTCATGATGGCTATATAAATAGCTCCATTCATCCTCCTTGTAATGCAATTTGACTACATACTTATGTTTATGTTCTCATATGCTAAGAGCTACAAGGAAGAGCTCAAGGGCATATCAAGTGAAGAAGGTATTTGTTCTATCTCTCCCAAGATCTCATCTAATCCAAGTTGAAGGTCTGGTTCTATGGCTATTGTTTTTTATATGAAGTATGGTGGTTCATATATGCTCATTATTCTTGTGATCTAAATTTTGGTAATTCAAATATGTTTATTATTCTTGTGATCTGAAGTTTGGTGATTCAAATCTTTTCATTATTCTTGTGATCTGAAGTATGGTGGTCCATATATGCTCATTATTCTTGTGATCTAAGGTTTAGTGGTTCAGATATGCTCATTATTCTTGTGATCTAAAGTTTGGTGGTTCAGATTTACTCATTATTCTTATGATCTGAAGTCTGGTGGTTCGAGATCTCTGCATTATTTTTATGATCTGAAGTTTGGTGGTTTGACATTTGCTTCTTATTCTTGTGATCTGAAATCTGTATCCAATCTGAAGTCTGAGCCTCCGAAGGGAAGAGATTTGAGCTCTATCGTTGTGGTATGGTATTCATTTTGTTGGGATCTTGATGGACTACTTATTGACATTTGCATTGTAGACTTAGCACTTATGGAAGCCATATTATGGTCAATATTATCGATGACTTGATGTCTTATTAAAGGATCTCTCTAAGAAAAAACTTGCTTGGATTTTCCCCTTGTGGGGTTTTTCCCTAGTCTCTGACCTAAACACCAGTGTCTCTTGTTATTGTGCATTGTGATCTTTACTTTTTTTCCATTTCTATCAGTTAAATTTCTAAAGTACACTTATTTAATAAAGAATAAGAATTAGTAGAAGCTATAATAATCTCACAAATAATTATTAGTAGTTCATAAATTGTCCTTGTACCCATTCTACTTGGGTTTTCAACATGGTATCAAAGCATTGTGAAACTAGAAAGTTGTTGATTACAATTGAAGTTAGATCAAAAGAAACCTTATTCACCTTGCTAGATCAAATTCTTAGAATTATTTTAACTGAATCTCAAAAGAAATAGTCCAAGATCAATTCTATTATTTGGTATCTTTGTGACTTCCGAATTAAGTAAGGCAAATGTCTTCTGAATTATGTACGGCTTCGAAGGCATCCAAAAATCTTCGTGACAAATTATCTTAGAAGTTTGAAGATTCTCAATATCACTCTAATTATGCTTAACCAAGAATCTATGGGAGAATCCTAAGGTATTTTTATTAAGTCGTGAGACATGATTTGGATTTATGGATCTGTAGTAGCCCGAGCCTCCTTTTCTGAGATTGTCTCTATGATAATTTAAAAAAGTATTATGGTGAAAACTATTGCCAAACAATGTTCTGAGTTGTGATCCAAGTTTTTGGAGGAAGTCCAAATTTTGTTCTCAGTACTAAGTTGTGATCCAAGCTTTTGGAGGAAGTCCAAATTTTGTTCTCAATACTAGGATCTGTATTATCTTTGTAGTCTAATATGATCTATAATGAAAATTCTTGGGATGAATCCAATTCTATGTGGCGTCCATATTGCATAACATTCAACAAGTATTTGAACCTTTGTGATCAATGATAAAGTCTCGTTTGTGTATGATATCTCTGGAATAAAGGCCAATCCATTTTATTTCTTTGGCCTAACATGATTTCTATTCTTCATTGGAGACTAACGCATGTCTCATTCATCCAATTGTAGCTTAGGCTCAATTTTGTGTTGCTTGGTGAAAGGTCGATTGGGTTCCACTTTAAATGAAAATGGAGAGAGTAGTAATCTACCCAGATCATGTTATTCTTCCTAAGACACTTTGACTAGTATAGGGACATTATCCCTATGTCAATGTGACCAATATAGTAAGAATGGCTTAACATATTAGACAACATCTTGGACATTCATTCTCTCTATGTCTTGTACTTTGACCAGTATAGGGATATCATTCATGTGTCAAGTACGTTGATCAGTATAAGAAGATGGACATTTTCATGTGCCTTGTATTATGACTAGTATAGGGTTGTTGTCCCTATGTCTAGTACAATGACCAATATAGGAAAATGGGTTTAGAGGCTACCTAGTTGAATAGGAGCCTCCTAGTAACTAGCTCGGATCTTGTCTTAAGGGAGAGCTTATTGATGGAAATCATGCATGGATTTGATTAATGGATATGATGGTACCATGGTTACAAGACATTCGTTGATTGATGTCTCTTGGGGAGAGCATGCATGAATAGTACCATGGTGATTTGGTACAATCTGTTTGATGCTGGTAATGATAAACTATTGATGATGTTGATCTAATATTGATCCTTCCTTAGAGAACCTTTGTAACACCTCACCCCACATTTAGCCACTTTTACAAGCTCTCTAGGGTAAACATGAGTTGAGTGCTACTATGACATGACCCGACCTCCTAGTGTCAATTAAGGAAGTGGGGCCTACCAACTGATAACTTATTGACTTCCCTTAGGGACTACATATCACTTAGAGGCTGAACAACCACCCCAAGTGACCAATCCCTCAAATGGAACCCTTTTTCCCTAACTTAAGAACTCAATCGCACCCTTAACATTGCATGAATGTGGTTGTGAACCTCCAACCGCACACACAAGCCTGGATCCATGTAGTTGTGACCCCGGATCCTTAGTTCAGTGCCTTGCAAGATCTAAGCCATTTTTTCAGGATAGCCTCCAAACCACTACCCAAAACTACTTATAACTTTCCAGAATCATGAAAGTAAAGATAACAATGCCAACCATCCAAAATTTGATCAAGATCTTAACCAGTACATACTCAGTACACAATAGACATTTCTTCAAACACATGGTAAACATATAAGTTACAGGTGATGAATGCATATATGATCATAAACTATTATTCCTCATCTGAGAATCACCAAGAAGGTCTAATTCCCTCTCAAGTTAGCTGCAATAACACACTTGTTAGCCCATGCATTCATCAACCATTCAAATACTTATCAAATCATGAACAAGAACCACAACTTGATCACATCATAGAACCATGCATATAACCAACATATAACCAGAATGATAACCATGAAAAATTAGCTATAAGATCACTTAATAACTAGTACATGTGTTCATGAATCATTAAGAGGAAAATAACTTGTATTAAGAAATGCAAAATCCAACCAAGTCAGGGACTTCCACATACCACATGACATAGATTAGGTTGAACTAAATCCTTCTTTCATCCAATCACCCCCATGCCATATTCCAATTATGAATGTAGGATCTCATGGGATAAACCAAGACATAATCAAACAGGGAATCCAAAGGTTAAACCACCTCCACCCTCAAGCTACCATGATCTCACCTAAACCAGTCCCGAGATCACAAAACCAAACTTGGATACCTCAAAATTCCTTCACCATACCTTGAGGAATTTTCTTGTCTCCATCCACTTGTCAAGGGCTTCTAGGAGAAAACCATCTCCACCCCCAACCCTTGGGATTTTCCTGAGACCACCTCACCTAGTTCCAAAACCTTCTGGAAATCCAAAGCTCAACCAAGAATGAATCCCATTACACCATGGCTATCCAGGAAATGGAAAGGAAAGGATTGTCCAACTAAGAAAAACCCATGCCAATGACAACCAACGACTCAAATAAAAAAATGCTTGTACCATGCATTCACAACTCGACTAGGAAATCACACATGCAATATATTACCTGTAAAATCCTCCTGTTGAAGATGTTAATCCAACCTTTCTTTGCATTCCCTTTGCTTTCATTTTCCTTCCTTTGCTTGCTTATTTACCTTTCTCCAAATTCAAGTGAATGCTAATGTGCTTCAAGAATTCTCTAAGTTTGATTTGTTTCTCTGATACCTTTTTATCATTGATTTTCCCTTTCTCTTCATTTTCCTTAATTTTTTGTCTAGTTTCCCTTGCATGCAAATTTGTGTCTCTTCACCTTCATTTTCTCCTATTTTCCTTGTTTCTCATAATTAAATGTCAATTATTGTCTCTTTTCCTTTTCCAATGCCTTTGAAAAATTCCATAGCCATAATAAACCAGAAGTGATGCCCACTATAATGTTTTACCCAACATTCAGCTTGGAATACGTGTCTCATGTCCTTGGCCTTATTATTTTTGCCTTTAATATCCTTTATTACATGAATCTTTAACCCACAATTGTTATAACCTTTTTCAAGATGTATGACATTTTGACTGTGATTATGAATACCTCCCTAGCTAAGAGGGAGTGTTGAAATTGTAGCTATGGTCGATCTTCATAAAAAAAACATTTATTATCTTTGAACTTGGGTAAAAACAATTATTATGAACATGTTCTCCATGCTTTTGATTTGGTCAAAATGTATTTTTGTAAAAAAACAAAAACATTATTTTATTTGTAATTATGAGTGGCTCCACATGTGCTAAGTTGGCTTTCCTAGAAACTCATTCATTCATATCAGAACAACCTTTCTAGATGGTCAAGCCAGTTTTCCTGGAAAGGCACCCATTCAAATCTCATGTTGGCTATATAGAGAGTTATGTTTGTCCTCCTTGTAATGCAATTTGATTACACACTTTTGTCTTATGTTCTCCTATGCAAAGAGCAACAAGGAAGAGTTCAAAGGAATATCAAGTGAAGAAGAGTATTCATTCTATCTCTCTTAGGATATGATCTAATCCAAGTTGAAGGCCGGGTTTTGTGGCTATTGTTTTCTGTCTGAATTCTGGTGGTTCAAATATGCTCATAATTCTTATGATCTGAAGTATGGTGGTTCAAATCTGCTCATTATTCTTGTGATCTGAAGTGTGGTGATTTAGATCTTCTCATTATTCTTGTGATCTAAATTCTAGTGGTTTAGATTTTCTCATTATTCTTGTGATCTGATGTCTAGTAGTTCAAATCTGCTCATTATTCTTGTGATCTGAAGTTTGATGGCTTAGATCTTCTCATTATTCTTGTGATCTAAATTCTAGTCGATCATACCTACTCATTACTCTTGTGATCTGAAGTATGGTGGTCCAGATTTGCTCATTATTCTTGTGATTTGACGTCCAGTGGTTCAATTCTACTCATTATTTTGGTGATCTAAAGTCGGGTGGTTCAAGATTTGCTTCTTATTCTTATCATCTGAAATTTCTATCTGATTTGAAGTACAAGCCCCAGAAGGGAAGAGATTTGAGATTTGTATCTGTGGTATGGTATTGATCTTGTTGGGATCTTGTTAAACTACTTGTTGATATTTGCATTGGAGACTTAGCATTTGTTGAAACCATATTGTGGTCAACATTATATATGTCTTGATGTCTTGTTTAAGGATCTCACTAAGGAAAATATTGATTGGGTTTTCCCCTGGTCTTTGACCTAAACACTGATGTCTCTTGTTATTGTGCATTTTGATCTTTACTTTCTTGTCGTTGCTATCAGATGAATTTCCAAAGTAAAATTATTTGATGAAGAAGAAGAATTAATAGAAGCTCTAATAATCTCACAAATACTTATTAGTAGTTCAAAAATTATCCTTGTACACATTATACTCATTTTTTCAATAGTCATGACAAGTTAACTCATGGAGGATTTGATGCATGTTGGGCCTGCAATGTTTATCAATTGTAAATTGGCCAAAAGGGGAAGCTCCACCTCTATTTAAATTCACAACAACCACCATTGGTTCAAGTTAGGTTTAATTATCATCCTAATCTGGGATTGTGCTTTAATTATAGGTTTTCAATGCTTAGAAATTTAGATTATCAATTTCTAGTTTTATCTTCATTTTCTGGATAGTTAACTGTTAATTTTAGATAACAATGGTATGTTCTATGCTTAGTACAATTACTTCAATGTTCCTTTAGCAGCCCAATGACAATTTCAATTTATTTTGCCAATAACAATCACATTAACCATTAATAACATTGACAATAAAAGTAGATACAACATGAAACAAGATGCAGAAGCTAAGACAAGACAAGAGGACACTAGATTTGGTGGATGCCAGGGAAAAACCCCAATGTGGGGAAAACCCTTTGATAAGATATTCTTATTATTATATCAAATGTCCAGCAAAGAGAGAGAGAGAGAGAGAGAGAGAGTACAAGCATTCAAAATTGAATTCATAAATTATAGTCAAAACAACCCTGTCAAATCTGTAGTCAAATTTAGCCCTAACCAGAAAGTCAATGATGGTCAAATCAACAATAAAATGTCTCCTTTGAAGCTCGGTCAAAATCGGCCTGAATAGGAGGTAAAAATTAGACCAAAACAATCATAAAGTCAATGATCAAACTTTGTCCTAAAATCTACGGTCAAAGTTGCAGTCAGCCCTGAATTCAACATTGGTCAAACTACCCATATCTCTCGATTTTTGTACCCATAAATGCAGCCTAAAGAAACAAAAATAACCCTCCAAAAATCACATTCAAAATAGGTCAAAAGAGTCCCTAGTCAACACTGGTCAAACTTGGTTTTCTCTTGAAATATTCGGCCCTGCAATTCAGTCGAGAAATTCATCCTTCTTGCCACATGTATGAGAGAGAGAAGTTGTCCAATATTTGTATGAACCAATGAGATAAGGGGAGAGAAGAATGTGTGAGTGATGATGATGCCAAATGAGTTGAGAAGTCACCTGTATTTATACAAGTCATTGAGGGTGAAGATTCATTTCCATTAGGCTTCATGAGCCTATATGATGATGTGGTCGACCTGAACAATTTTTCCATGTGTGGGCATAAATTCAAAAACACACTTTTTCTTGTCCAAATTAGATGATCTTTATGTCAATTTTGGTCCTCTTGAAAAGAGGAATTTAATGCAATCATCATCTCCATCAAATGAGTTGTCCCAAGGTGGAATTTGGCCATAGTTTCCTATTTTAACACTCCTTCTCAACTAGGGAGAATTCTACCTGCCAATCCATCCATCACCATCGATCATCATGTGTTGGCTTGAGGGGCTCAGACCCAGGTTTAGAATTAGTTGTGCTAACCAACAAAACCCTATACCATCGGCCTTTTCAACAACGATCTTATCACGTAGACCGTAGTCTCACCTAAGGCCATATTGGGGGATGCTAGAAGCAGGTTTCCGCATCTAGAAAGATATGGAGTGTGGATATTGACTTAGTCTACAGATCTATTTCTGCGCTACATGATCTTACTTGATATTATACCGAATCTGATCTATTCATACAAAAATACTACTTCGCAGATCTAAAATCTAGCTATTGTGCATAAATTAATGGATCTTAACTGTAATTAGTTGTAACAACATTCATATACTAATTCTGATATTATCTTTCATTACACAACACAAAATTAAACAATAATTACGTAAAGTAAAGTAAATAAAGTAAGTACACCAGTTTGCCTTCAAAATCTTCTTTACTATCTTCAGATCTTCATAATTACAATCCTTCTTACCCTGCGCACACAGCTGCAGGGGTCTGTGCACACAACTGCAGACTTACCAACGTCTCAATGCACACAGATGCAGGATCCTTCCCCTTCGCATAGAAACATATTACAATTACAAACCCAAAAACGTCAAAACATATCCATCATAACATCATATCATCCCTTTGACTTACTAAGACAGCCCTATATAT
>APFE030186562.1:122226-142316 GCA_000404065.3 Pinus taeda | reverse complement strand
TATATATTTCCCTTACAATACCATGGTCCACAAACCATGGGCGAAACTCAAAACATACAAATTAATCCCATCCTTTTACAAAATAAGGGGCTTTGACCCAACCTAAAGCCCCTACTCCTAAAACATTGCGTGAAGCACGTTCCGCTCTTCAAAATTCAAGTTCTTTACAAAAATTTGACAAAATTTTGACCTAGGGGGACCCTACCCAACAAGCCCCCAAAACAAAGATGTGACTTGTCCCGAGTCACTTAGATGGTGTGTCCTGAATATTTGCTTTGAGACTGTTGTATGCATCCTTCAAAGGTTGAAGTGTCTCTGCACACTGTGTGGTGGCCTGTCATACTTCCTCTACCAGTTTTTTTGTCATCGGGCCTACTGTCGTTAGACCGATGGTTCTTTGCGTCTATATTATGGTCTTCATCTTGTTCTCTACTGACTTTGAGAGCTTAATAGCTTCATCGGCCCATGCTTGCGTCTATGCTGAGATGATTTGTTCCTTTCGCCGAATCTCATCGATCCATCCCTGCAAAAAATTTCCCTCTAGAGACGGGTAAACCGTTGCGTAGGTGTGAGGGTCCGCGCCATTAATTTGATTTCATCAAACTATCACTGCTTGTCACGGATCTTTGCCTGTATCTTTTGTACATGTGGGTCCTCCTGTAGTGAGGTCCATATCTCCATAGTTTCTTCGAAGATCTGGCTACATTCCTTGACTGTAGTAGCTATATTATCCATAGCGGCCTTGATATCGCTTTGCGCTACTCGCGAACCTTTGGGGGAGTTTCCGACTGCAACCTCATCTACAACTCCACGATCTGCATTTCCAATTCAAATTTGGCTTTGTCAACTTCCACCTTTGATTATTTTACTATTGCCGCAAGCTTCTGTAGCTTCTCTTAGGGTGTTGTCTTTGTCTAGATCTAGAGCTCTGGTAGCTCACTGCAAGCTTTGTTGATGGCCTCTTCTAGATTTTTCCTATGCACAATTGCCTCATCACAATCCTGGATCGCATGATTCTATCGGTTGTCGTCTTTGACTTCTTTAATTACCAATAGGGTGCATTGTTCCCGAATCTTTAGTTCATCAATGACTCCTTAATGTAACTTGTGCAATGTTTGATTAGGGAGAGCTATAAGATTGATACTCATATTTTTCTAGTGTTGTGCATGCTCCTGATCTTTGGAAATCTCAAAATGTAAAGTGTCACCTAGTAGTTTCACAACCCAGAGCTCGAATGTGATTATTGTTGTTTGTGAGCCACCTGCAGTTGTGCTTGATGGTATCGCGCTTGCTTGAACCATGCTCGCCTCAGCCACGTTCACTTGAACTGTGCTCGCCTAAACTTGAAGCTCCTTGAGGTCCTTTTGTACCTTTGTCAAAATTATTTTATATTGATCTTCAATGTTCCCCCATATGTCCTCTATCACAACTCGGACAGTGTCTCCAATCTCGTCAACATCCCCCTCAGTGAGGACCATCGGCTCTGCGCCAGCAAATCTGTCTGACTTTTACTTCTTCTACACTCCCCCAACACTTGATTTCGACCTTTTAATTATGAATGGGGAATCTACCTCCTGAATGTCAACAAAAGGATCTTCACCACCCTGATCGTCGCCTTCGATGGCTTGCTCCTCCTGCCTGGCTTCACACTCTGTCGCCAGGGCAGTTTCCTTCTCTATCTCGATGGTGACTTTCTTAGTCTCCTTCTTGTTTCCCTTCTTGGTTGGCTGCTTCTCGGTTCGTACACTTAAAATATATTTCGTTGTTTTACTGGTGCCTGCTTGTTCTCGCTCTGCTCCTTCCATGGGTGCAGTTAGCCAATCAGTTGGCCAATTTCTCACCACTTGCACAATGTCATCATCAGTGACAAAAAATGGCAGCTCGTACCATACCTCCTCCAGGTCCTTCTTGGCGTGGATGTGTACATGGTGAAAGTTCGCCTTGAAATCTACAATCGCTTTATATTGTTCAAATAAAATTGGTGACAACCTCGGCTTTTGGCTAATCATTGTGCACAAATCCATTTCGAACAAGACCCATAACTGTTTGTTCTCTATAACATGGGTCAGATCCTTGGAAGCCCACAATGAGGCATACTTCGCAGCCTCACAGATGTTAGGGTCCACAGTGGGAAACTGTGACTCCTCTTTCATTCTCCATGTTGTCAACGCTATCAAGAGAAATAACCACGTATAGTGAAATTTCTTCCCCTCTTCTTGTGCCTCCTGACAGTCATCCAAAAATTCTTAGCACAAATATCTTGCTCAGTTAAAATGGACACCCTTGCTGCACTGAGTAACCAATGATACGAATGGCGCAGGGACCTCGTTTGCCTGACACGTCCTCATTATTTTCCCAGCCAAAATGTGCTTACAAAGCGCATAGTCAAATCATTAATGGAGCTAATAACAAATCCTCGAGACTTCCTAATCAGATCATAATCCTTCTTCATCTTCTCGGCTAACTGTTTCTCTTGAGATTTTCAGACAAATGCGTCGGCGGGGTTTTCTCCTTGGTAGGGAAGCGTAGTTATCCTTCTAATCGACATATCATCAATGGGGATTTTTGTCCCCAGCCACAGAAATCCATCATGCACCAACGCTAACAACTGGTGCACACAGGTTGTGTTGATATTGTTGCGCCTAAAATGCAGAATATATAGCATATTCAATAGCCCAGCTCGCTGAATTCCTGCTGCCCATGGCAGCGGTTCGACCCTTGTTACTCCATCTTCTTCATAGTAAAATAATTTCAAGTACTTGTTGGGCTCGAGCTGGGGATACTTGCTCTGATTGTTAAGATCCCAGTCCTCCATGCGCAATTGTGGCACCCTTGCCAACAATGCTCCCTCAATCGACACCTCATTCGGTAACAGTGGTGTAAAGACTTTGAATTTGATAGCATTTGGTTCCTGGGTAACCTTTGCAGTCGACTTTCATGGTGGCATATAGGGTGGAAACCTATAGATCAGTTCCACATCTTTTGCATCGATATCTTCCACTCGCCGACCACTTCTTCCACATCTAAATCTTGGGGCTCCATTAACTGCTTCTGCTTGTTCAACCTCTCCTTAGTTCTATGTTCCTTAGGGATTTTTCTTGGCAATTTCCTAACTAGAGCCACCTGTGGCTGTGTTTTCTTCTACATGCTTATGCCAACAGTTTTCTTCCTTGGGGACCTTAGCCTAGTGACATGCACTGGCGGTGTAGCAATCATTAGGAATCCTAGCCCTTGTCTAAGAAATTCTTGTTGGATCTCTTCCCAATTCATGCAACAAAACGCTCGGTTCACACTTAAGCGAAAATTCACCAGTCATTGAGTGTTGTGGCTAAAACCTGCATATGTAGCACAAATGCAGTATAATACAGAGAAATCCCCCTAGAGACAACCTTGAATTGCTGACAAGCCTAGTGCCTAGGGTCATCCAGATCAATGTGTCTCAAATGACTTTTGAATAACAAGAGACATCACCTATGTTTCAAACATGAACACGAGAGAGTGGTTCTTATTACCAAAGATGTAAGCCAATGATATAAGCCTTGATACACAGAAGTAGATTTCAGAAATAAAACAATACAATGGAGTTCTTGCCCTTAAGAACTTCACAGTTTAATCAGATTGTTTTAAAGTACATGACAACAAAAAAGTGAGGAAATTAACTTAGAATTATAGAGCTTACAACACCCAGAAATTCACACATAACATGAGCTTGGAACCATAAAGTTTATCTACTTTCTGAGTTAAAAAAGGAGTGTTGAACAAACAATAGAAGAAAGATGACTTCGCATCATACAGTGCTGCAAATGTAATTTTGAACCCTCACACAGGCATGTGCATTTAAAGAAATACAAATGAATCTGCAGGATAATTTAAAGACATTACAGTGCTTATTGATGCATGAATAGGAGGACCAAGGAATAGACAAACAAGTAATTTTATAGGACAAACAATTTGCAAAGTTCATAAGGAGGAATCACCACTAATCTGTGGTATTTTGAAGATCTATAAGTTGTCATAGGAGTTACAGAATCGACCCTTTTCTCTCCAGATTTTCAAATCCTTTTACAATATCAAGAGCCCCTATTTATAAGAAAGGGAGGATCAAGGCATTAATGGTTATTACAGGAGAATTCATGGGTTGAGGACTTTTGTTTTCAAATCAGATTTCCTTCTCAGCCGAGAAAGGGTGTCGTCTCAAGTTGTGCTGCCTCTTTGAACTCTTAAACACGATCTGAAAATCCTGGAGTAAATGAGTAGAGAGAAGGATCCCAATGAGAAGGAGGAGGTGTCAAGCTTTCCTTTATTGTGAAAGTCTCTTGTGAAGGCCTTGTCATGTTGTAATGGGTGATTTAAGGCAGTTGATGTGAAAACGAGCCGATAGAGTCACTTCAGGTTTAAGCTAACTTCGACGCCGACTATGTTGCAGGTCATCATTCTTTAAAAGTGCCCCTATTCCTCATAAAATGCCCATCTTTCGACCCATCAATTTGTCAAAGTTTGTTCAATGTTTATTAGTGCATTATGGCACGAGGTTAATTCATTTAAAACAGGCGAATCAACAAGGATTTCTTATTTAAGTCTTAGGTCCCCTTTGATAACCCCTTTTATAAATTTATGCATAGGACCACAAGCGAAGATCAAGGGCCCATCTATAAAGTGCTTAAGGTTTCAAATAAATGTGCGAGGGGATTTTCTTTATATCACAATAAATCCTCTTATCGACCGATTTCTTGTACTCATAATTTTTATAGGTTGTAGTTTATAATTTATCGCATCCAGACCCTCATATTGCAATTGGCGCTTCTTTATTGTCTCGCCTCTTTTAATCTTTGGCACATTGCGATCGTCGATTGTCAATAACCCATTAACGTCATCATTGCCACGTGTCACCCTGTGAGTGGTGCCATGTGGCACCCAGAAACAGGCTAATAGGACCCCTGAAAATGCTAAAAATGAGTGCCATGTGTCCCCCTACCACGTCATCCTTTGTACGTGCCACGTCATCGCTGACATCATCCACCACATCAACTCTGCGAACTAATAAGAATTCGCCACGTGGCCCCCTGGAAGAGAGAGAAAAGGTTGGTCGAGGCCTTGTTTTTCCATGCTTTCCTTTGTAATTTGAAAATCGGCCTCCCTGGTAGTTTGGTCCATATCGCAATCGGCGTTCACCTCCATCGATAATCCTTAAGGGAGGAGCCCTCTGACTTTGCCGATTGCGATTTCCCATGGGATTTGTGATATAATGTTCTAGGACCCCCGCCGATGCCGATATGTGATATGTGATAAGTCTTTCGCTCCGATTTGGGATTTCTATCCCATACTTAGCCATTTTTTGGGGGTTTTCCGAGCTTTGAGAGGGGTTGATTCAACAGTCTCTATCTTCTCATCTGGGAACCTATTTTCAAACTTTAATATACCCCTACAAATCGCTTTCCGAGCACTCTGTAATGGAGGGGGTCCCATCAAGTTCTAGTGACTTCCATGACCCAGAAAATGGCCTTTTCTTCCATGCTATCTTGCATCCTAGACCATTGACCAACAACAAGACACTAAGTGAGTTGTGAATACAATGGTGAGAAAAGTGTTTGAATGTGGAGCAGGTTGTCATATTTATAACCCTTTTGAATTTCAAACTCCATGATCTCCCTCAGATCCACCTCATAAATGTGCATTTGGCGGCAGATTTGCCCATTAAATGAGTTCCCCCCACTCCCTTTAATGACAATTTCCCGGTCAAATCAACTATAGAAATTGTAATGGTCATATTCTAGATGAGTTGCTTCAGGCCCTTTCCTGCAACGCAGTTACTCCTTTGTTGCGCCATCCTCTTGAATACCATGCAACGCTTCCTCCTCGATGAAGTGCTTCTTTGGCAGAGTGGTTTAAAGTCTCGTGCTTCCGTCCAACTTCCTATAGCACTAAGACTTTTCTCCGTTCATATGGTCATTTCGTAGTCCCACGAATGGAATCGTCCCTGTAAATTTTCAACCTACTAGCATTTACTCGCCTAAGAAAGAGTTCTCCATTTAGCTTCATGAGCTAAACTGCACCACCATCTGAGATATCCCTGACAATGTATGGTCCTAACCGATGATTTTTGCATTTTCCCAGGAATCTTGCGAACTTACTATCGTACAACAGAACCAAGTCTCAATGCTTGAAATTTTTCTTCTTAATATGTTAGTCATGCCAGACCTTTTCCTTGGCTTTCTGCACATTTTGGTGAAATCCTGCAATAAAGTGATCTTCCTCGAGTGTGAGTAGTTGTTCCAATCTCTCCTCCATAATGTCATTGTCCACCATGTCTATGACTGCAAAAATCCTAAGACTCAGTGTTATGTATTCCATAGGCATTATGGCTTCATGTCCATAAACCAATCTAAATGGAGTATGTCCCATCAACTTCTTACAGGTAGTCCTGTACACCCATAAAACTGCAGGTATGTGCACATCCCAATCGTTTATGTTGACGTTGCATACCTTAGTCAGATCGTTTTCCAATATTTTGTTGAAAGCCTCAACCGTGCCATTTGCCTAAGGGTGATAAGGCGTGCTACTCTGATGGTGTACTTGAAATTCCTCCGTCAATGCTTCAATAGTGTTGTGTAGGAAATGTGATCCTCGATCACTCATCAAGATATTTGGACACCCAAATCTCGATAAAATATATTAAAAAATGAGTTGTGCAGCAGTGTCTGCGCTGCAATCCTTTACCAGTTGTGCTTCAGCCCACCTGGTTAGATAATCTGTCGCAGCAATAATGTATCGCACGTCAGTATTCTTTGTTGTTGGATTGATCGCCCCAACAAATTCAATAGCCCAGTTATCAAAAGCCTGCAAGGTGACTTGTGGGTTCAACAACAATTCATCCCTTCTCGACGGCCTTTCGGTCCTCTAATAGACATCGCAAGCACTACAATATTCTTTGAAATCCTTGTGCACCGTGGGCCACCATAGTCCTGCTCTTAAGAGCTTCTACACGGTGGATTTTCCTGTATAGTGTCCTCCCATGACACCACCATGTGCTTCTACCAAAATACTATGTCTTTCATGCTCAGGGACATATCTGTGCAATATCTGGTCGGGGCCCATTTTATACAAATGCCTGGCAATCAGAGAAACGTTTGTAGCTCTGACTATGAGTTCTTTCTTCTGTTGAGTCGTATAGTCCATAGGGGCTACTCCAGTGAAAAAAATTAAATGATATCGGAAAAATGATTATCAACAACCCTTACTAGAAAGAGATGTGCATCAGGAAGTCCTTCTTCAATGTTCGTTGGTTCTTCATTGGTCTCAATTCTGGACAGATGATTTGGTCCATCGTGCAATCGTCCTGGCTTGAATATTACCTCAAAATCTCACTCTTGGAACAAAAATAGCCACCTGGAGATCCCCCCCTCCCCAACACAGGCTTGTTCACCAAGTACTTCAGTTCATAATGGTTTGTAAACATCTTGAAGTGCATGCCTAATAAGTAATGCCTGAATTTCTATAGTGCGTACACCATAGGCAATCCCTCTTGTTCTGTTGTGGAATAATTCCTTTCTACCTTAGATAATTTTCGACTCGCAAATGTGATGGGGTGATCAAGATCCCAATCTCTTGGTTGTGCTAAGACAACTCCCAAATCTATGCACGACACATATACATGAACTTGGAACTCCTTCTTACAATCTAGAAACACCAATATTGGTGTAGTGACCATTTTTTCCTTTAATATGTCGAGGCTCTTTTGACATTCATCGTCCCAACAAAAGGTGACATATTTCTCAGTAATTTTTCCATCGGCAAAGTGATCTGCGCATAGGTATTTATGAACTTCCAATAATAACTAGTATGTCATATGGTCACGTGTAGCTGCTTCACGTTCTTCAGTGGATCTAGATTGATAATAACATCAATTTTTGTAGGTTCCACCGTCAACCCCTTCTTGTAAACAACATGTCATAGTAATATTCCATATGGTACACAAAAATACACTTTTTCAGGTTCATCGATATTTGATACTTCCTGCAGATATCCAACATCAAGCACAGGCTTGAAACATGCTTCTTTAATAGTCCAAAGACTGTCCAGTCATCAAAGTAAACCTCCAGAATTTTTTTAATGAATTATCTAAATGTCGCAATGACAACTCTGGAGAATATCGCAGGTGCATTCTTCAACCCAAATGACATGACTGTATACTGAAAGGATCCCATTCAGTAGAAAAAGTGGTCTTACTCCTATCTTCCAACGTGATATTAATCTTATGGGACCTTGAAAAACCATCTATAAAGGAGTAGACCTCCTGTCCTCCCATATTTTCCAAAACTTCATCAATGAACAATGTTGGGAATGGGTCATGTACTCATGCTTCGTTCAACTTTCTTAAATCGACACAACTCTTTATGTCTCCCTTAGTCTTTTTCTCCTCACTACTATCGGGCTTACCTAGTCGGATTCTTGCATAGGTTCAATTATTCCAGCAGTGACCATCTTCTCAAGCTCCTCCTTCACCTTCTCTTTGTATTTTGGGTTTAACCTATATGGTCATTGTTTTATGGGTTTCACATCTAGCTTCAAAGTGATCTTCATGATGCCCAAATCACCTAGAATGCCTTTTAACTCAATGAACTTCGTTGGAAACAACTCCTAGTACTCATTCAGTGATTCGACGACCTTACCTATTGTATCCTCATCCCAGTAATCTTTGATGTGCGCAAATTTGGGCTCCGCCTCTGAGCCTATATTGACTTGCTTCTTCTTAACATGTTGTGTTATGATAGATATATCAACTTCTACTTGCGTAACCTCACGTTGTCCTTCTGATTCAGGGATGTTAATATTGCGCAGACCTTCCTCGCCCTCTTCCATGATCAAATTGTAACATTTTATTGTGTGTTGCAACTGTGTGGTCCAATCAGGTTGTACCCAAGTAATTGGCTCATTGATGTTCGGAAAATTGCTGCTCTGATTTCCTGAAGGGCATCATCGATACACTAAAACCCATCTTCGAAGTTGAAGTTCAATATGAAGCTCCTTCATACCATTCTAGTCGGCAGTGCCATGGCGCAACTCCGTTTTGAGATACCAATTCATCGGTATCACATCCAAAGTGTGGACAAATATGTGTACCCATTCTGGTTGAGGTTCTTCACCCCATGTCGTAGTCCAATGAGACAAATGTTCTCATGGATCATCCTTACCATTATACTTCTCTATGAGCCTTGTGTTTGCATGACCAAACCTGAGCTTCATCAATCGGCGATACTCCTTCCAATCTCCTATATTGTCTTTATGCGTGCCCCACCATCGCGCAGGTTTAGATCTCAAAGCTATATCCAAGGCCTGGAATCGTTTTTTTTTTTTTTGGTACATCCCTTTCAAACTCATTAAGAAATAAGTTGACATCACCTATCCCATCATAGTAAGGTAAATTATGCACTTCTCTTGAGATGCAGAGAAGAAATTTTGTAAGTCTGCTACAACACATAGTAGAAGCTTTGTGCAACCGGTTCTTCCAATTCTCTAATTCCTCATCAGAGTACAAGACACACAATCATTTTCCCAGCTTATCCTCCCATCTGTGATGGGTTTGATCCAATCCTTGTCCTGCACAGTTAACTTACAGATATGGTCAACATCTTCATCGTCATATTCATCGCGGACAGGTTCTATATACCACGCTCGTTCAAAGGGGTCCAACGGAACAATGACCCTAGTACCATTCTTCTCAAATACCATACTTCTTCTTTTCAGATTGATTATGGCATCCATATCAAAATCCCAATCGATTCTAAGTAAATCCGGATACAGATTGTTGCCATCCACAATCTCAATGACTTCGAAGTCCGCCACCATGCTTGCTCCTTCAATGTCCACGACAATGCCATGCAATTGACCCATCAGGATGATTTTTTGTTGATTGACCATGTGTAGCTGAATCGATGACCATTGTAGCTTTGGTTACCCCATTCACTCCCAGGTCTTCTTTGGTAATACATTCGCATCCAAGCCCAAGTCAAGAATTACTTGATCCATTTCGAATTCACCGATTTGCGCAGTTAATCGCATCTCTCGGCCAATTCTTTTCTTATTTATGCATAATTTGTTTACTGCGCATTGTCCAGGCTGTGGATTCTCTTTACTAGCACAATTGTCTATTATTTCTTGCAATCCTTCCACTGCTTTTTGATCCCTTGGAAACTTCATACATGTCTATAGAAAGGACTTCATAGGGGTCGGATCAGGGTTCTCTATCGCAGTAACCACTTCAGGATTATTCTTTCGTGGTACTAGTTGCATCAGTGTCTTATGTTGAAGCTCCTAGGTCCATGAAATTCTTCCTCGCTTCCATGGAGGTTTCTTTCTCGCACTACATATTGAACCCATTACGCTTTTCTCTAGCCTTCCTGACCCATTTATCCATCATAGACTTTTTTCCTTCTGTTTTATCTTCTCTTGTAGCTGCGCCACTTTGGGTCACTATGTTAACACTTGGATCATCCTTGTGTGGTTCAATCCTTATCATTTGCAATTTCTGTGCATACCGTTGATTCTTCATTTCCTGCATTTTAGCCATCAAAATAGGACAATCCTCTATTACATGGACGAACTATCTACAATACTTACAGGAAGGGGTAGTGGGTTTCTGACAATCTCACGTAAAATTTCCAGCCTCACCATAGTTATAAAATATAATCTGACCTCGACCTCATCCAACACCCCCTCCTCGACCTCGTCCTTGGCCCTGAAATCCTCTGCAAACTGTAGGTGAAACATGATATTCTTGTGCACGGCCTTTAGCTTGCATTATGTATGTCGGAGTTTTCTCTTTCATCAAATCATACTTGTGACAATTTCTTTCGTCATGTCCTATTGACCGACAAAAGTTACAAAATAATTGCGTTGGCGACTGCACATACTTCTGTAACAAACAACAATGGTCAGTCGGGTGCTGGCCTATGAATCATAAAATATTATACCACACACTCGATCCGGTACTTGGTCCAGTGATAGATTCCAACTTCAACATATTAGGACCTCCAACAACAAAATAATCACGATAGATAGGACACTCGCCCTTACAGTGACCTTCCACTTTACACTTTATGCACCAAATGTCTGAGCGCATATTAGACCAGACTTCCTTTCCCTTCTTCAAATCTTGTAGCTATTTATGTAAGCTAGATGATTGGGTCTATATCTAATGAACTCCTACATGAGTATCATGTATCGACGATGCTTCTAGCTTCATCGCAATTTCTAATGCCTCAACTTATGATGCGATATTTTGTTGTGATAGTGGTAATTTGAGATGGGGTAATAACGCAACTATATAACACTCTTTGTGCTGCTCATCGGAGATCTGAAAGTTGACTTGTCCTAACAAACATTTTAATCTCTGATCTAATTCCCAATTAGTCTCGTTGATTGCTTGCTTAATCTCTTTTATCTCTGTAATTCACTACAACTGCGTCTTTGGTTTCTTGAACTTTGTGTTGAGTGCTTTCTTTGTCTCAACTAGTGAAGCAGTTTGGTTTCTTGCAGTATACTTAATATACCATGATAGTGCTCTGTCCTATAGCACTGTGACAAGCTAAGCTTTCTTCATATCTTCATCATTGATATGTTGCGCTTTCCATACATCTTCTGCAACAAACCAAAATTTGTCGAGATCCTCTGATCCCCGACCCTAAAAAACATAAATCTTCACTTCATTAGCCATATTAAATGGGGGAGGTGGAGGTCGAGGTGGAGATGTAGGTGTATGAGGTAAAGGTGAAGGTGGAGGTGGAGTGGTCAGATGTGGAATCCTAGAAGTGCATAGATTATCTGACTACGATGCACCTCTAGGTGTGCTAGGGTTTCTTCTTTCTTCTTCACTTTCTGATTCACCCAATAACGAGTTATAAATAGCTTCAACAAAATTATCGTAGTCTATTCTGAATCTCTTTCTCTCCACGTAGATCCAGTCTTACTTTTAAACATCAATCTGTTGCATGCACAGTACACGCTTTTCACATAACAACATCTTAATCGAGAGCTTTAAGGAATTCAAATACTTACCTCGCAGACCCTTGAAAAATGGCGCTCAACTTCACTGTAGGATACCCATGTGTCAATCACGAATTCAGTAATAAAGCCTCCGAGAACACTATTGATCCAATAATCAACAACTCTTGTGATCTTATTTTCAATCTCCTTGTGTCACTTAATTAGCTCTAGGGTCAATGCAGTAGGCTCGTTGTGCTTCCAACAGGTCTTACTTTCAGCTAGTTTTGAGAGCCACTCGTGCAACTCGTTAGCGAACGATGCGAAAAAGATCGTGTGTTGATCTGTAAAGATATACCTCTGCAACCACCTTTATGTTGACAGAAGTAGATTTATATTCTCTTGTGCTACATATTTGTGCAACTTCAGATCGAACTAATCTTGAATCTCTTTTCTCGGATGGACACCACATCACATATCCCTCAGACAGATCCCAGTCCCGACAACAGAACCATTTGTTGGCTTAAGGATCTTAGACCCAGGTTCAGAGTTAGCTGTGCTAAAAAACAAAACCCTATACCATCATCCCTTTTGGCAATGATCTGCTCGCGCAGACCACAACCTCATCTGAGGCAATATTGGGGTATGCTCGAACCATTAGGGGAATTTTAAGGTCTAAAATGGGCCTCCTAAGAAAAATGTACAACCAAAATAAAATTTATAAGAACCAATAAGATTTAGGATGATGATTTAAACCATGGGCGGTGATTCACCATTTTTGGAGTAAAAAAGTAAAAAGATTAAAAAATAATAAAATAATAAAACTACTTTTTCAACTCCTATTTTAAACTTATCTCCCTAATGTTTCAGTCAAATTTGGAGTGGGATTACTCGTTGGATACAAAATTTAATTCATCATCCAAGGAGTACCCATGTTGCATACTTTCGATGGACCATGTTACACGAAAATTGAGAAATACATGAAAAAATGTGATTGCAATCACATTTTTCATGTATTTCTCATTTTTCGTGTAGTAGAGTCCATCAAAAGTATGCAAAATGGGCACTCCTTGGATAAGGAATCGAATTTTTCATCCAACGAGTGTTGTTGCTTGAAATTTGAGTAAGCCTGTAGGGAGATAAGTTGAAAATACGAGTTGAAAAAATAGTTTTTTTCTTTTTTCCCTCTAAAATTTGATGACGTAATCTATTCTTATTTTATTATTTCAACTATTATTTTATAATTTCCTTAGGAGGCCCATTTTAGACCTCAAAATTCCCCTAATGCAAGTTTCCACATCCAAAAGGATATGAAGTGTGGATCTTGACTTAGTCTACAACTCTATTTCTGCGCTACGTGATATTACTTGATATTATTCCGGATCCGATCTGTTCATACAAAAAGACTACTTCGCGGATCTAAACTCTATCTATTGTGCATAAACCAATGGATCTTAACTGTAATTAATTGTAACAACATTAATATACTAATTCTGATCTTATCTTTCATTGCGCATCACAAAAGAAAATAGTAATTACGTAAAGTAAAATACAGAAAGTAAGTACACATGTCTACCTTCAAAATATTCTTTATTGTCTTCAAATCTTCACAATTACAATCCTTATTACCCTGTGCGCACAACTGTAGGGGTCTGCGCACACAACTGCAAAATTACCAAAGTCTCCGCACACACAGCTGCAGGAGCCTTCCCCTTCGCACAGAAAGCTATTACAATTACAGACCCAAAAATGTCAAAACATATCCATCATATCATCTTATCATCCCTTTTGACTTACTAAGACAACCCTTTATAATATATATATTTATATATATATATATATCTCTTTCTATAATTATCATGTCTAATATATTCATGTGTATATTATAGATTATAGATATATATATTCCCTTACAATACCATGGTCCACAAACCATGGGAAAAACTCAAAACATATAAATTAATCCCATAATTTTACAAAATAAGGGGCTTTGACCCGCCCTAAAACCCCTATGACTCTTAAAACACTACCGGAAGCACGTTCCACTCTTCAAAATGAGGGTTCTTTACAACAATTTGACAAAACTTTGACCTAGGGGGACCCTACCCAACATCATGAACCATCTTTGTATCTCATCTCATCTATTCCTTGTTGAACACTGATATGAATAATGAAGAATAATCGATCAAGAGTGAGTCGTAATACCTTACCACTTTCCATTAACAAAAGTCAGTCTTGATCCTAGATCAAGTAGTTTTGGGACACCATGCATCCTAGACATAGGGAGTAGGATAGTACACGATGCGTCCATCAGTAGTGTTAAGGTCCATATCCACTTTTCCCAACTCATTGGCCAAATGAGAGGTACTTCACATGAGTCCTAGACTACATGGGTAGGATGTATGCTAGAGCATCAACAGGTGAAGATGAACCACTTATCCTGCCCATATGTCATTTGAGAAGGTGAACCACTCATTTTCTGCATATGTCAATCATAGGGGAAGGTGAACCACTCACCCTGTACATAGCGCACCAATAGGGAAGGTGAACCACTCACCTTATGGTCTCTTATAGCTCCAAGAACTACCCCAAGCACCCAAGAGCTCCCAGAGCTCAATGTAAAACTCAAGCGGGACCCTCATAGGAGAGTCTTTCCATGACTCCAAGTCTCTCTCAGAAGGCTAAGAATTTGGCCTTCCCTAAGGGCTTTGTGAGAATGTCTGTGACCTGCTCATCAGTCCTTATGTGTTGGAGCCTTATTGCCTGATAAAGTGGTACCTAATATCAATGTGCTTGGAATGGTTGTGGAACACAGGATTCTGTGAAAGGTGAATCCCACTCTGGTTGTCGCAATATATCATTATGGTATCCAACACATGCTCAAATATCTCACTAAAGAGCTTCATCAACCAAACAACTTTTAAACAGGCCATACTAGTTGCAGTGTACTTGACCTCGATGATGCTTAAAATAATCAATTTCTGCTTCCTGCCCATCCATGAAATTGAAGCATACCCTAATGAGAAGCAACATCCTGATATGATCTTTCAATCCACAACACTTCCAACCCACTTAGCATAAGTATACCCCTGCAGCCTCAAATTAGCGACAATGTATTTTAATCCATAGTTTATTGTGCCACGAAGATATCTCAAAATATTCTTAGCAGCAATCCAATGTATGTTATGAGGCTCGACCATATATTGACTCAACGTATTTACAACAAAAAATATATCTGGTTGGGAGTTTACTAAGAAAATCAGGGCCCCCACATGTTGTCGATACTCAGAAGGATTTTCCAATTCGAGCCCAACAACACTTCCACATAGCTTCTTAAAGTTGAGTTCCATTGGAGTAGACACAGACTTGCAATACACCATCCCACATCTGTCAAGAAACTTCACAATGTATTTTCCTCGTGAAAGGAAAATATCACCTGGATTTTTCAAGACCTCCATGCCTAGGAAGTAGTGCATCAGACCTAGGGCCTTCATCTCGAACTCGAAATCCAACTCCCTCTTGAGTTCATAAATGAGAGGGTCTGCACCTATCAGAAAGAGATCATCTACATAAAGGACCAAAATGAGGGGCATGTCCTTTTCAACCTTGAAGTACAGGTTAGGATAAGCATCACTCCTTTTAAATCCCAGCTTCATAAGATAGCTATCAATCCTTTCATACCAAGCCCTAGGGGCTTGCTTCAACCCATATATGGATTTCTTTAACCTGCATATGTGTGTCCTCCAATCTTGTACTTCGAACCACTAAGGTTGTTCCAAGTAGACTTCCTCCTTAAGTGAGCCATGCAAGAAAGCAATGTTAACATCCATCTGATGTAGGCTCAACCCTTAAGAGGTAGCGAGAGTAATAATCAATTAGATAGTGGTATATCAGGCAAACGGTGCAAAAATCTTGCCATATTTCACTCCTTTTTGAGACAAGCCTCGAGCAATGAACCTAGCCTTGTATTTTCAACACTCCCATCAACTCCATGTTTAATTTTGTATAGCCATTCTTCTTGGAAATAGTACTGAGAGGGAGGGTGAATTAGTATTAGTCAAATCAATAACTTTTTCATTTCATACTCTGATTTATATACGCTACTTCAATGAAGGGAACTCATGTGTGCATGCAACTGTCTTTAAGGCAATGAACATATATCTAGTGAATTTGTGATTCAATTAATTCATCATATGTTGATCTTTAATTAGTGCATCAGTACTTTATTAACCATTTAAACGATGACCATGTGCAATAATAACATAATAAACCAACACACATAAGCAACATACATGAACACCAAAAATTAAGGTGGAAATCCAATGTGGGACAAAAACCACCTACTGTTGTCTTCTTTTAATATAAGAAAAACCTGTTTACAATCTTGTACTAGTGCAGACTCATACCAGTACGCAGGCACCGACCTGCAGAAGGCTACAACTTTCTCTCATTCTCCAGCTTCTACTGGAAGGGGGCTGCAACCCCCTAGCTCTTGTACTAGATGATCCGTTTACTAGTATGTAGGCGTCGACCTACAAAAGTTCCAACCTTCACTCGTTTTCCAGCTGCTACTGGAAGGGAGCTCCAACCCCCTGGCTCTTGTACTAGCTGATATGTTTACCAGTACGTAAGTGTCAGCCTACAGAAGGGTACGACCTTCTCTTTTCCTCCAGGGACCACGTTTCATAAATTTTCAAACTCGATACTCCCGAAACACAACACCACAATCTGAAGGCCTCGTTTCATCCAATTTCATAGTGGACCCATCAGCAACATTGAAGCTCAAAATCAATCACCACTATAATACAACCAATCACTGAAAACCCATCATCACTGAAGCAAATCACAATCAATCAATCTGAACATTCAAAACACTGTCACTAGAACACAGAGCAGAACCCAGGACTCTGCAACAACAACTAGAACCAACTACAACTTCAAACATCACATTTCATAATGTATATGCTACTTTGATGTGTCGGACCAGTGTGTATACGTGCTTTTAATAAAGCGAACCAACATATAGATCTGCAAATACTAATTTAAAACTGTACAACTATTCCAGACTTTAGTCATACCCAAATCATAACATTTACAAAATGAAACATGCGTTAGTATTCAGATCTAGACCAATCAACATCAGATCATGCAATGATAAGTCATTTCAGTTCTTATGATCCTGATCTAACATTGTATCCAAGGTGCATAAAATATTTCAAATCATCTCATAATCATAGCCCCTGCAACATAACATATACTTCAGATAGAAGTATTCCTCAAAAACCCATTCACTTGCACACTCTAGCCTAATGATCTTCTCCTCCTTATATAGTTTTGGCCTTTCTCAATACCTCGGACCAAAACCAATTAGGACCCGTGGTATTTAGGGCGGGATCAGATAGTTGTTACTCCGCTCAATATTGTGGGCTGATACCATGGTATTGACCCTTGGTATTCTTTGCTCTTGGATTTCCTTGTTTTTCCAACCTGTACGCACTTTTACTGTTGTGATAGTGCATGTATACGTATACGCTCTCTTTGTTCTGTGGACCTACATGTACATGCTACTTAGACAAAATGAACCAGCGTATACTGCTCTTTCTTCAATCTCTGGAGTCTGATCTGTAATCCTTTGTTGTTAACTTGTTGCACTGTGAATTGTCATCTATGTGAGTTGCCATCAAGGACAACATCTGTATCATAATGCCAACAATCTCCCCCTTTGGACTTGATGGCAGCCACAACACCAAGATACTCTCCCCCTTTGACATCAAGGGTAAAGGGCAGGCCAAGATATTCTCCCTCTTTGATATTCATTATTTTGTCATTGCTCCCCTTGAGTACATGCAAAGTCTGTAAAGATATTTTTCAAAAGAATAACATGACTTTATAACTCAACTAAGTGTCTATGACTTCCCTAAGACTAATGACTCATATATACATCAATCACCCAACCAAGTGGGGATACACCAAATTTGACTCATCCACCCAACCAAGTGGGGATATACCAAATGTTTATACATGACTGAAATAGAAATTATTACATCATCCTTCCCATGCATAGTGGGGTTACAAATTAGGTCTTTTCATAACCTTTACATCAAATGATATACATGACATTTATAACAAGGACCAACAATCTAAACAATACCATGAAAGTCATCAACACTATCATACACCATATATGATCTGTAACATCAGCGTATGTCAGCAACATCAAGATCAACAGCATGTATATGTCCATCACCAAAAGAATCACCTGAATCAAACAACTATGTGGATCAAGCAATATAATTATCGTCATGTACTAAGGTCTTCTAATATAATGCCAACAATGCATTATCAAAAACATATGCTCCCCCTGAACCTGTGCCAATTGTTCACTATCAGATCTGATCATTGCAAATATCAGTAAGAATCATCAAGGCATCATCATCAATCAGATATACATCAAGTCATCAACAACTTATGAGGATTAAAAGCATAACATCCACACACTGTAGTCATCAATCATCTAGACATAAAAGATAATTGATAATTCTCTAAACCATATTAGATAACTTTTATGAGTATTTCCCACTGATTTTTCCTAAAAAACACCATATATGTGACTATGCAGCGTCTAACTTGCGTATATACGCAACTTGTCCTCATGATAATTGCGTATGAGAATTGGAATTATGAAGTTTCACACATTCATCTCCCACTGAGTCTGCTATGTCTGTATATTGTGCTATGCCACATCTTTCTGACTGTACTTCCTTCTTCTTCCATACCTTGGAGTGTGATGATGTTTTCTCCTTTTGGTATGTTGGCCAAAATTTGCTCCTGCATTCTTTTGCTATATGCCCAAACTTGTTACAAGAATAACATCTTATATGTTTCATATTCCCTCTACAGTAATCAATGGCTTTGTGACCAAACATATTTCGAGAAAAACAATATCCCTTAAAGCACCTAGAAGTTGATGAACTTTTTATGTGACAATTATTAGCTTGAACCATTCTACTTCTGTGTCTGACTGTAACATGTCCAAAATTATGACATACAAAACATTCAACATTATTCATCAGAGGAAATAACCAACTATCACTTCCATAGTTAGGAGTAAATGATTTTCTTTGAAGACTTTCTTTCCTTGGTTGTTGATGGGGTTGACCTCTTATCTCCTTGTTGAGAATTTCCGATTTTGCATTAGAGTTCCTTGCCTCATCTTGTGAGCTAGATTCACCTTCAACAATTTCATGAAAACCAAGACTAGTTTTGATCGTAGGATATTTTTGACTACTAAGAATATTATTCAAAATCTTAGTACTATCTTGAAATTGTAACAGTTTATCATTTTCTTCTAATTTACCTTTTAAGATATTTACCTCAACTTGATATTTCTCTTCCTTTTCCATATATCGCTTCTTCATGATTTCTTTAGCCTTTCTTCCTTCTTCCACTTGTTGCCTTAATTTGAAAATATCCTTTTTTTTTCTTCATCTATTTGAGGTAGTTCTTCATTCTTCTTATTTGAATTTTCAAGATCTTCTTTTAGAGAGAGGATCTTAGCTTCAAGATTTTCATAGTAATTGGATCTATCTTTAAGTCTCTTGATTGTTGTACTCTTTTCATTTACTTCAATTCTTAGTGATGTTACGCCATCCTGCAACTTTTGGCATTGATCTCCCTTTTCCTTGTATTTCTCCCTTACTTTGTTTCCTTCCTCCAACTGAGCTTTTGATCTGGTAACTTCTTCTTGGAAGGCACACTCCCTTTTGTTAAATAGATCTTGTTGATTTCTAATTTTATCTGTGAGTATTTTAATTTTTGCCTCTATATTTCTTTCACTATCACTTTCAATATCTTCAACCTTGCATGAACAGAGAAAAATATCACGAGAAGACCAAAAATTTGTACCTGATACTTCTTTTGCTTGTTCATCTTCAATCTAAGGTGATTCTGAATCTGAATAATTGCTTCCAATTGATGGCCAATTGTCTCTCCTATTGTCACTATTCCTTTGAGACGTCTTCTTCTTCTGAGGCACTTTCTTCTTTAGCTTCTTTCCCATTGTTTCTACGAATCTCCTTCAAGCGATCAAGCTTTTGCCAAAGGACCTTCTC
>APFE030186562.1:53472-83064 GCA_000404065.3 Pinus taeda | reverse complement strand
AATTTTTGAACTCTAAAGTGTTTTTTTAAATTTTAAAATATTATTATATTTTATTTTTTTGTACGTGACGTATCCTTGCCATATCCGGATCTTGGATTTTAAAAAAACTAGCCGATCCAGATCTGAATCCATATCTGTATTCAAATCTGAATCCTGGTAACATAGGTTTTAGGGTATGGAACTCGTATTTAATCAAGAGCACCAATTCCTCTATGTAACTTGATGTTAGTGACATTGGTTGTTGAACTCCTCTATCATGACCCTCCTAAAAATGTACACATCACTCAAACAAAATCTTGACTTGACATGCTATGCTTTTTCTATCTTATGTTAATACTTAAAGGGTGATATTAATCACAAAGATCCCTATACAGATACAAAGGTAATGACAAAGATACCTCTGGATATTAATGCTTAGAGGGTGATATCAATGACAAAGACCCTAATTTTCCAACAAGACTAGAAAATTAGACATTTCTCGTGGTGGCAAGAGGCCCAAGCATAAGAAATAGATAATAGATTTACTTCTTTTTTCTAGTTTCTAGTAGTTTTTATAACTATTGACTCTTTCATATTTATTATGATGTTTTTTTAAACAATATACGACAATTTAAGTTTGAAGTTGGCAATTATAACCCATTAGTAATGAATTATGAATATGATGCTTCATGAAAGTTGAAAGTTGTTTCATTTCATTTCATTTTATAACATTTCATTTCATGTTAGATATTATTTGTCGTAATGGTTACACTTAGCTTACAACTACAACTTTGGTGATCAATGATGATAAATGTTATATATTGAATTTTGAAAGCTTGAAACTTTAGGATTGATGAATCATGAGACTCAATACGTTGTATGTTACTATGTCACTAACTTGTGGGCGTGGTTGATGAAGATTATAACTTCTAGATGATTGTTGTTATATGGTTCAATCTATGTTTTTTTATATCTAATTCATTATTCTACATGTTTTTGTTGACATCTATCTATCTATATATCTATCTATCTATCTATCTATATTACTATATATATATATATATATATTTTTATATATATTTATATTATATATATATATATCTTATATATAATATTATATTATTTATATATTCATATATATTAATATATATAACGCTCCAGGATTCGCTCCCAAATTGGGAGCTTCTGAAAATGTCGTTCCCGCTCCCAAGTAACACTGGTATATACTATTGAAGCATTATACTTAAATACTGCAACAACCCCTCAATGTTCCAACAAATCCCTATTAACACTACAATACAAAGTGGCAACAAAAATGTAAAATGAAAAATTAGTCTAAAGTAAATGCAATCCTCCACAACTCAAAATTCAAAATTGTGTCGGCACTCCATCAAGTTGTCTCATCACCCTCATATGGGTACTATTCTTGAATTCCCAAACTCCATATTCAGAGCAATTCCTGCATTATTGAATCACTTGGCCAACAATCCATGCTAAGTTAAGCCTTCTTTGGTTACCTTTCTGTTTTGGAAATTCAACCACTAAAGAACAAAAGCATTGAAAATTGTTATCATGATCTTCACTTGTGGCCCCTTTTGTTTCATTGGGATAAATACTTGTTTCACTATGTCCACTCTATTTGTATATATAACCTCTTTAGTTTTATCACAAATCTGAATAAATCATGAGAATCCAAGATTCCATGCTAAATAACTTCAGACAAAACTTCAATTAAAGGCAAATAAATACGTCCACATCTATGATATTGGTTTATTGTTGAAATTTATAAATGTTTGTATTTCCTTTGTAATACCTTTGTTTTAACGGAACATTTATTCAACAATCAGGGTGAGCTATCAAGGTTACAACTTGATGTAGGAGCATCCGACTGAAAAGGCCACAACTAGAAATGGTTTTTATTTTTTGCTAAAAAGAGAGAAAAACATTTCGAATTTTGTTTTATTTTTGTTTTACTTAATTTAAGGCTGACACAGCCATTGTCTTTTAAAATTTAAGCAAGTAAAAATAGGATTAATTAAGAGTATGTTTAAAGAAATTGTTAGATAACTGAAAGTAACTGAGGAACAGTTCCTCAACTGTAAGAAACTGCTAGTAAGGCATCGAAAAAGAAAAAGCAGAGCCTCATGAAAGGGGTTGCCATCCAGAGAGAAGAGAGGACATAGAATTTGAAATTACAATTTTTCTTGAATATCTATGAAAGCAAATGAATCTAGAACCTATCATTAAGGAAGCAAAACAATTTCTTTTTTTCTTGTGCATTAATGTTTCAGACATTGTGTTAAAGAAAAATAGTGAAATAATTCATTAAGAGGGCTAATGACATCGAAAAAAATCTTGTGACTGAAGGCATCTCAGACCAGGAACCAGACAAAGGCAAAGCCAACACAACTTTTCTCAACAAAAAAAACCCAAGTACATTTACAATCAATATTCAAGCACACCTGTGCATTCGTTACATTTCCAAATTTAACAGTTCATTACACATTTATATAACCCAAAAATAGTAGAGGGTTCTGAAACCCACGAACACCAAAAACAACAATTTGCAGGCCACGACTAGTCAAACAGCGAGGGTATGGAAACCCACGAAACCATACAAACACACGGAGAAAGTGAAACCCCAAGGATTATACCCTACTAAGGATAGCGTAAGGAAAGAACAGAAAAGCCACAATACAACCACGGAGGGACCCTACCCTGTTTTTCTCTAAGCTTGCGAAGACTCCCAAGGACGAGGCCGTGGAGTAGCGTTCCCCAGGAACGACCTGCACACCACCACAAAAACAAGGTGGCAATCAAGAAACCAGTAGGGCCAACAAAACAAAAGGGAAGTGAGCAAATAAACGAAGAAAGGAGTGGGGATTTACTTGGAAAAGGCTTGACTCCACGCTAGAGGATGAGAACCGAGTCTATTGCTATAGGGTTTCTCCCAACAAGAATGCCATAGGAGAAATTTACCTGCTCACTAAGGAGCCAAAGGGTTAGAGTCATAAAAACGAGGTGTAGAAATGAAATTGGAACAAAAAAATTACCTGAAGTAGTGTTCGCTGAGCCGCCCACCGCAGTAGCAAGGAAAGAACCTGTGGTTACACAGAGCCGGATCAACACCAGAACCAACACCAAAAAATCACCACGAGCAAAGACAAAGCATAAGCCGGGTAACAAAGATGAAACAACTTGCAGGTTGAAATTCGACCTGAAACCTCCAAGAACCAGCAAAATAAACCACCACAAGGAACAAGCGAAGTCATAGCGCTAACAAACCACCACAAGGAACAAGTGAAGGCACAGTGCTAAAAAACCACCACAAGAAACAAGCAAAGGCACAATGCTAACAAACCAACACAAGAAACAAGCGAAGGAATAGCACACCCACAAAGCCGAACTAGACCACGGCGAATACAGGAATGAACTCCTAATTTCCCTCGGCAGGTGTGAAATGACCGCATTTGCGAAACCAAGTCCAGTAGAAAGGGCAGGCCGAAAACAATAAAGTGCATTAAAACCTCACACCAAAAACCCTGCTGTTGTTTATTCGAAAATCGACAAGAGTTAAACAGTCATTGATACGTGTCCCTCCTTGGGATTGCCACCAATTTTTGGTATCAGAGCAAGTTAGTTCCTTTCTCTCAGTAAAGATGGAGGTAGGAAGAAGGGATCGAGGTAGAGCCATCAGAAGAGTAGCAAATGAAGGGCTACGAGAAGAGATTAGGACTTTAACTACACGTTTGGCAGCAGTGGAAGCAGGAAGGCGTAGAGATCTGGAAGGTGGGGATGACAGTGAGGAGGAAAACGCAGCCGTGACGGATGGGTCAGATGAAGAGGGACCAGAGATTAAACTATTGAGGTCAGTTTTGTTGGCTAGTAGCAAGACAAGACCGGAGCTTTCTAATTATGATGGAAGTTTGTCCACAAAGGCATTGTTAGACTGGATAAGTGAGCTAGATAAACATTTTAAATATGAAGAAATCAACGAAGACAAGAAGATTAGGTTTGTTGTCACCAAGTTGAAAGGACATGCAACACTGTGGTGGGATAGTGTGCAGGCAGAAAGGAGAAGATTGAACAAACCATTGATTAAAAAATGGGACAGGATGATTGCTAGAATGAAGAGCAAATTTCTGCCTAAAGATTACCAAATTGCCCTTTATAGACAAGTACAGAACCTGAGGCAAAGAATGATGATCGTAAAGGAATATACTGAAGAATTTTATAAAGTAAACCTGAGAGCTGGCTATGTTGAAGATACCCCTGAAAAAACGACGAGGTTTGTAAATGGTCTACGGATGGAGATCCTAGATGAAATTAGTATTCTTTCCCCTAAGACCATAGACTCTAGAGGAAGCCTATCAGAGTGCTTTGAAGGCGGAGGAAAATATTGCCAGCAAACAAAATGCTAGAAGAGGATGTGGTTCTGACAGAGGTAGGGGACAATCCTTTCGCAGAGGTAGAACTGCTAACAACAATGAAGAGGGCAGTAGTTCGAAGACTTCGGGACAGACTGAAAGGGAAGGTAACACCAGAGGAGGAAGGTCATACCAGCGAGGAAGAGATAATGGCAATGGCAGAGGCAGAGGAAATGCCTATCAGTGTTACAAGTGTCACAAGTGGGGACACAGGTCCTTTAAATGTTCTGAAAATGAACAAACTGGACAGAGGGGAGCATATGTTGCTCAGCCCGATGAAGTAGAGGCACCGCCACAGGAGGTGGAAAATATGCTTGAAACCGAGGAAGCCTTGGTGTTGAACAAGGTATTATTGAAACCAGCTAAGGAAGTAGTTGATCAAACACATAGGAAAGCATTGTTCCAGACTGTGTGCAAGTCGCATGGGAAATGCTGCAAATTAATCGTAGACAGTGGAAGTACTGATAATCTGGTAGCTACTGAAATGGTGGGGAAATTGGGTTTGAAGAAGTTGAACCACCCAACTCCATATAGGGTGTCTTGGTTGCAGAAAGGTCACCAACTGCTGGTCGATGAGCAATGCGAAGTAGAGTTTCATATTGGCAAGTACAAGGACAAGGTGACTTGCGATATCATGCTGATGGACGTGTGCCATATTCTGTTGGGAAAACCATGGTAATATGATAGGAAAGTCGTCCATGATGGGGAAACAAATTGTTACAAGTTTGTTAAAGATGGGATAAAGCATACGCTAGTGCCCATAAAGGAAGAGGATGCTGCAGAAACCAGTGGAACAAAAGAATTGCTGTTAGGTGGAAAAAAGTTTCTGTGACAAATGGAGGATAATAAGCTAAAATATGCAGTTGTGCAAAGGCCAAAACCAATATCGATCCATACTGAAATCAATGACTTACCTAAAGAGATACAAGACAAGCTGCAAGAATTTAGTGATATTGTGGTAGATGATCTACCAGACAAATTACCACCAAAGAAGAGCATTAGTCACCATATTGATTTCATTCCAGGAGCTAGTTTGCCAAACAAAGCTGCTTACCGGATGAGTCTGAAGGACAATGAAGAAATCAGGAAGAAGGTGCAGGAGTTTTTGGATAAAGGACTGATTCGGGAAAGTCTAAGCCCTTGTGCAGTTCCGATTGTTTTAGCTCCCAAGAAAGGAGGTGAGTGGCGGATGTGCACTGATTCTCGGGCAATTAACAAGACCACTATCAGATACAGGTTTCCTTTACCTCGGATGGATGATATGATGAATTGTTTGAGTGGAGCAACATACTTTTCAAAGATAGACTTGAAAAGCGGCTACCACCAAATCAAGATTCAAGAAGGTGACGAGTGGAAGACAACTTTCAAGACTAATGAAGGCTTATATGAATGATTGGTTATGCCATTTGGATTGAGTATTGCCCCCAACACGTTCATGCGTTTGATGAACGAGACGCTGAAAGAATTCATTGGTAAATTTGTGATTATATATCTGGATGATATACTTATATTCAGCAAGATGAAGGAAGAGCATTTTTGACATGTGAGTCTTATTGGAAAAATTGCAAAATAGATTACTGATAAATTTGAAGAAATGTTCTTTTTTCGAGAAAGAATTAATTTATTTGGGATTTGTGATTTCCGAGAATGAACTAAAAGTGGATCAGGAAAAGGTTGCATCCATAGTTAGCTGGCCATCTCCCAAGAGTTTTTTTGAGGTACGGAGTTTTCATGGATTGGCGAGTTTTTATCGAAAGTTTATTATAAATTTTAGTGGGATTTGTGCACCCATGGTGGACACCATTAAGAAGGCAAATCAGCCTTTTCATTGGACAAAATTGGCTGAGAAGAGTTTTCAGCTGCTCAAAAGGAAGATCACTGAAAAACCAATTTTAAGATTACCAGACTTTAACAAACTTTTTCAAGTTCATTGTGATGCCAGTGGGACAACCATTGGTGCAGTACTCAGCCAAGAAGACAAGCCAGTAGCCTATTTCAGTGAGAAATTAAATGAAAGTAGGAAGAAGTACACATCTTATGACAAAGAATTTTATACAGTGATTCAAGCGCTAAAGAATTGGAGACATTATCTACTGGCCAATGAATTTGTCTTATTTTCAGACAATTCTGCATTACAGTATATTATGCAACAGCATAAGCTGAACCATGAAGATGCGAAGTGGGTGGAGTACCTGTGGAGTTTTTCATTTGTGTTGAAACACATCAATGGTCAAGCCAACAAAGTGGCAGATGCATTAAGCAAGAGGAATTTGATCCTACAAGAAAGTAAGATACAAGTATTAGGATTCGAACATCTTAAGGAAGCCTATGAAGCTTGCCAAAATCCATTGTTGACAGATAACAATACATGGTTGGACTATAATATGTAGGAAGGGTTGTTGTTCAAAGGAGGGCAATTGTGTATCCCAGAATATTCTATGAGAGAGAACTTAATCCAGGAAAAGCATAATGGAGGTTTAGCCGGGTATTTTGGCATAGACAAGACCTTGGATTAGTTGAGCCACTTTTACTATTGGCCGAAAATGCGTAGAGATGTACAGAAGTTTGTGACTAGATGCAAAATGTGTCAGCTTGCAGAGGGACACAACCAGAACACAGGGTTGTATACACCCTTACCTATTCCGAATAAACCATGGGACTCAGTCAGTTTAGACTTTGTCTTAGGTCTGCCGAAGACACAACAGGGATTCGATTCCATCATGGTGGTGGTGGATCGTTTCACCAAAATGGCACATTTCATTCTGTGCCGGGAAACCAGTGATGCCACACATGTAGCACATTTGTTCTTCACAGAGATAGTCAGATTACATGGCTTGCCAAAGTCTATTATTTCAGACTGAGACGTCAAGTTTACAAGTCATTTTTGGTGGACCTTATGGAAAAATTTAGACACCAAATTGAAATTTAGCTCAATTTATCATTCGCAGACCGACGGGCAAACCGAAGTGGTGAACCGAAGTCTAGGAAATCTATTAAGGAGTTTGGTTGGAGAAAATTCTCGACAATGGGATCATGTACTTGCACAAGTCGAATTTGCTTATAACGATTCGCCCAACATAAGAACAGGCAATAGTCCTTTCCAAATCTTATACGAAATGCACCCACGTGGAGTACACGAGCTGCGGGATTTGGGTTAGTTGGAGCGTAGGAGTGCTGATGGTGAAGATTTCGCAAAGGCAATCAACGATCTTCATGAACAGGTGAAATTAAAATTACAAGACAACAGCCAAAGATACAAACATAAAGCAGATTTGAAAAGGCGGGAAGTACAATTCAACGTAGGGAACCTGGTATTAGCACACCTATGTAAGGAGAGGTTTCCTAAAGTCGAATACAACAAGTTAAAATGGAAGAAAATTGGGCCTTGCAGGATTCTTCGAAAGTTTTTTGCGAACGCTTATGAGTTGCAGTTACCTCCAGATATAGGAATCTCACCCATTTTTAATGTGGTAGATCTGTACCCAAACATTGCGGCAAATGAAGAAAAAAGTTCGGAAAGATGAACACGAGACACCTAGAATGAAAACGACTCGTGGATTAAACAGATGCCCCCAGCAAAGCCTTTAGAGATCGAACAGATCCTAGACACCCAGGTGGCCAGAGATGGACTTGAAGAAAAGAATATTTGTGGTACCTAGTCAAGTGGAAGAGCCTTCCTATTGAAGATAGTTCTTGGCTAGATGCTGGCCAAATTCAAAGTGTCAGGTACTCTATTGAAGAGCTCATGGACAAGAGCCATGAGTTTAATTTACCCCGGGAGCCTGATGCAGGAGCATCCCACTGAAAAGGCGACAGCTAGAAATGGTTTTTATTTTTTGCTGGAAAGAAAGAAAAACATTTTGAATTTTGTTTTATTTTTGTTTTACTTAAATTAAGGCCGACACAACCATTTTCCTTTAAAAATTAAGCAAGCAAGTAAAAATAGGATTAGTTAAGAGTATGTTTAAAGAAACTGTTAGATAACTAAAAGGTAACTGAGGAACAATTCCTCAGCTGTAAGAAACTACTAGTACGGCATTGAAAAAGAAAAACCAAAGCTTCTTGAAAGGGGCTGCCATCCAGAGAGAAGAGAGGACATAGAATTTGAAATTACAAATTTTCTTGAATATCTATGAAAGCAAATGAATCTAGAACTTGTCATTAAGGAAGCAAAACAATTTCTTCTTTTCCTGTGCATTGATGTTTCATACATTGAGTTAAAGCAAAATAGTGAAATAATTCATTAAGAGGTTGAACGACATCGACAAAAATCTCGTGATTGAAGGCATCTCAGCCTAGGAACCAGACAAAGGCAAAGCCAGCAAAGACAACACAACTTTTCTCAACAAAAAAAACCCAAGTACATTTACATCAATATCCAAGCACACCTGTGCATTCGTTACATTTCCAAATTTAACAGTTCATTATACATTTATACAACCCAAAAATAGTGGAGGGTTTCGAAACCCACAAACACTGAAAACAATAATTTTCAAGCCAAGACTAGTCAAAGAGCGAGGGTATGGAAACCCACGAAACCATACAAACACACGAAGAAAGCGAAACCCCAAGGGTTATACCCAACTAAGGATAGCGCAAGCAAAGAACAAAAAAACCACAATACAGCCACGGAGGGATCTTACCCTGTTTTTCCCCAAGCTTGCGAAGACTCCCAAGGATGAGGCCGTGGAGCAGCGTTCCCCAGGAACAACCTGCACACCACCACAAAAGTAAGGCAGCAGTCAAGAAACCAGTAGGGTCAACAAAACAAAAGGGCAGTGAGCGGATAAACGAAGAAAGGAGCAGGGATTTACCTGGAAAAGGACTGACTCTACGTGAGAGGACGAGAATCGAGTCTCTCGCTAGAGGGTTTCTCCCAACAGGAACGCCATAGGAGAAATTTACCTGCTCACCAAGGAACCAGAGGGTTAGAGTTATAAAAACGAGGTGTAGAAATGATATTGGAACAAAAAAAAATACCTGAAGTAGTGTTCTCTAAGCCGCCCACCGCAGTAACAAGGAAAGAACCTGTGGTTACACAGAGCCTTGGACTGAGTGAGTACAAAGCAAGTGAGGATTAACAATCAGATATTAAAAATATATTTTTAATGCATTCAAAAGCCCCATATAATATTGAACAAAACATTGTGCGGAAATATATCTTGAAAGAGTTTGAATTACATAGCGAAAAATTCAGATCAGATCACATGGATTTTCAGAATTAGTTAAGGTCAATTTTAATACTCTTAAGAAAGATACGAGAGGTCCAGATCTTGCTTTGCAATCAAGACTCTTTTTCTTGTATGTCATGGGTGGGTGACCTGAATCACACTGATGTAACTTGCACTTTTATGTATAATATAAGAAGCATAAAATAGTAAAAACAAAACACTTCTAATGATAATACTCATGAATTTGACATTTAATCTGGTGGATCAACTTTATTAAGAAAAATCATATTCTACACAGGTCAGTTCCCAACTCATTGGTAATATCTATCTTGATGCTCTGTTAGTTGGGAAGGTAACTCCTTAACAACAACACTGCTTTTTATGCTTTAGAATTCCATTTTCCATGAACTTCCAATATATGGGTCCTCAAAGCATGCCATACTAATGCTCCATTTGTTCTCCTCGTTTACAATACTTTGTAAGTACTACTTCATATGACTTACGGAGAAAGAGGCATCACATGTTGCTCTTAAGTGTTCTTTTCAATCGAATCCAAAATCTAGTAAACTTGTTTTCTAACATAGAACATGTTTGGATAAGGATTCCTCTTGCTTTCCTACGGTGCTTGGATTTCCTAACAAATCGTTTACAGTTTGCATTAATGCAATTGTAGGTGTAGGTGATTCTTGGAGAGGAAGTTGCCACATAGAATATGACCCTTTCTGAAGTGACTAATCGCATTTGTGATGTTGTTCAAGCCCATGAAAAGAAGCATAATACCATGAGCTTCCTCCTAATATCGGGCAAATTTTGACATTTTGTGTTAGTCAATGGCTACTTGATTGAGGGAATGTGATTGTAACTTGTTGGTCATCCCTGTTTGAAATGATCTATTTTTCTTGGCATGAGCTACCTGAGTTTTTGAGCATCACCTCCACTTCATACTACTAGTCCATTTATAAGTTTAACTACTATGAATGCCTTGTTAGAGAACAAAGCACACACAGCTAAGATTAACACAACTGAATAAGAAAGATATACACCATTACATGTAGGGTATCAAAGAGAGGCACATAACAAACCATAATCCAAAATGGCAATATATCCTTGTTGTTCAGAATAAGCATATTCTACACAGGCCAATTCCCAACTCATTGATAATATCTGTCTTGATGCTCTGTTAGCTGGGAAGGTAACTCCTTAACAACAATGTTGCTTTTTATGCTTTAGAATTCCATTTTCCTTGAACTTCCAATCTATGGGTCCTCAAAGAATGCCATACTGATGCTCCATTTGTTCTCCTCGTTTACAATACTTTGCCAGTACTACTTCATACGACTTACGGGGAAAGAGGTATCACATGTTTCTTTGAAGTGTTCTTTTCAATCGAATCCAAATCTAGTAAACTTGTGTTCTAACTTGGAACATGTTTGGATAAGGATTCCTCTTGCTTTCCTACAGTGCTTGTATTTCTTAACAACTCATTCACAGTTTGCATCAATGCAATTGTGTGTGTAGGTGACTCTTAGAGAGGAAGTTTCCACATCATATATTACCCTTTCTGAAGTGACTAATCATGTTTGTGATGTTGCTGAAGCCCATGCAGAGAATCACAATACCATGATATTTATCCTAATATCGGGCAAATTTTGACATTTTGTGTTAGACAATGGCTACTTGATTGAGGGAATGTGATTGTAACTTGTTGGTGGTCCTTGTTTGAAATCATCTATTTTTCTTGGCGTGAGCTTCCTGAATTTTTGAGCATCACCTCCACTTCATAATACTAGTCCATTTATAAGTTTAACTACTATGAACACCTTGTTAGAAAAGCAAGCACAAATAGTCAAGATTAACACAACTGAACAAGAAGGATATACACCATTACATGTAGGGTATCAAAGAGAGGCACATACCAAACCATAATCCAAAATAGCAGTATTGCAAAACAATGGGGTCACAACATTGTTAAATTGAGATTAATTTTTAACACTAATTCTTTAATGTCAATTTGGCATTAGTTCAAAAAATCCCTTCTTAATGTCAAAATGGTTCTTCTTAAGTACATTTCTGAAACCCTGAAGCCATGTTAGAAAAGTGAACACACAATCAAGATCAACACATGTTGGCACAAAAATGACAACAGGGAAGAGAACTTGGGTTCAGGCTTAAGGGGCCAACAAGGCTCCGTTATAGTCTAGGACAATGCCGACATTTTCACTTTACGCTGAGGAAAAAGAGACTCACCCAAGGTGTGTGGCGACCAAAGTTAGATGGGGTTAGATGGGGTATCAAGGAAATGCAAACATCATACAACAATAGCTCGTCACCCTCAATTCTTTGTACTATCCAAGACTATCATTCTACTCATACCATCGCAAGAAACTACCTAGATACTAATCATTCATTTAAAAATTTAAATACCCCATAAGGAACACAACAATACAATATGGAACCCAAACTGCTTTTTTCATTAACTACAATATAAGAGAGTACATGACAAATTACAAAACGCTCGAAGCTTGTTCATCAAATAAACAAGGAGTACATTCTCATAGAACAAAACTGACAAGAATGGACATAAGCAGAGTAGAGAACAATCCTCTGCTTTTTGCAACCGATCCGGCTCTCAAGATCCTACCCTTTCTCACCCGCTTCATCTCCAACTGCTTCCTTGTGCTATCTTTTGCCTTTTATTCTTTTCTCTGCATTCCCATTGTCAGTTCCGCTCGGCTGACTCCGCCCTCGGTTGCCTTCTCTTTCCCTTTCTCGGATGATTTTGTACTCTTCCGCCACCTTGCCGCAACTGCCCGTTCACTCTCAGTTCTTGTCCCTTTCCTTTGGCTGTCAGGTCCGCAACCCGAATCGTTGACCCCGCCACCTATTCTTGACCTTTCTTCCCGCCAAAATCAAAAATTCAAAACAAAGGCTCCAACAACACACAATGGAAAAAGAATGATGAACCATAATATTGAATTATGACTTCTTATGCATAAGACGCATATACAAAAACCATAAACCAAAATGGCAATACTGCAAAACAATTGGGGCACATTGTTTCCAGATTGACAGTAATATTTTAGCATGCCTTGGTGTCTTGGTATATTGCAGGTAAGTATCATGGTGTCATTATACTATCGGAAGGCCTCACTGAAAATATTGTGGATATTCAACTTCTCATACAATCTGTAAGCATCTTTCAGTTTACTTCTTTCCACGCATAAATATTCCTAGAGTTTCCATACAATTACTTTACAACTTATGTAGTGTAGTGATTGTGAAAATTTATTTATTTGTATAGGAAATAAAGGGCTTACTAAAAGAAGGCATAAGCAGTCAAAAATGTCCATCATTACTTTCACCATCGTCGGCTGCTCTGCTGAAATATTTTCCACTTTTTATCCAAAAGCAAGTAACTGTAATTTTTCAATTTTTTTATTTCTTTCAATTTCTACCATTCGAAAATGCTTTATAGAGGTGATGATGACCTTTGCAAATGCAGCTTCTCTAGGAGATGGAGGGAGAGGGATTGAATTACTTATCAAATGCATCTACCATTTTTTATTAACTTTTGTTATTTCAAAGAACCCTAATATTATGATCTGAATTTTAGTTTTGGTAATATTATAATTAGCAACACTACTCAGAATGCTTCTAGAGAGAATCCATTTTTGTTAATTTACCTAAAAGGTTTCAAAGAATCAAACCTATCTATATTGTACATAGTCTTCTGGTCTTGAGATTTTTTTTCTTGATTAGAAATTGATGAAAATGTTCAAAATAACCTCGTACTTATTTATATGTCAGGGTTATCATTTTTCTTTGGTGGGGAGAACCTAGTATGTGACTATATTTTGGCTTCATAATGTATCATAAAATCTGCATTTTTATTATTGAGTAGTGAAATATCAAATGTATTTTTCCCAAAACAACTGATAGAAGGCTAGAAAGTGTGGCCATACCTAATTGGCTTCCCTTTAAGATTCACCTTCTCTGAATGGATGGAAAATTCTCCAATTATAACAACATTGCAATCCTTAGATCGTGTGTCAAGGGTCATTATGGCCAATATGCACCAAAACAAGCATAGACTAAGGCAATTGAACAACATAACAAAAAATACTACTTCCTGAAGAAAATTTTAAAGCGGAGAAGCCTATTTTGGGACTATACTAGCAAAGAACCACCTATATAAAAGGAAAGACTGTTGTGTCTAATCTCGAAGATGGTGTTGCATACAGTGAATGGAACTGCCCCCACACCTCCACTTGGAATTTGGCTGAATCAAGTTTGTGACGGTAGCCATGTAATTGTTCATCGAATGCATGACATGATAGAATGCTAATTGACCTAGAAACTGTAAAAAAAAAAAGCATTAGTTTGTTCAATGTACACATAACTCTGAAACTCCTGATTAGCTTCCCAGTTTATTAAGTGACTATATTTTAAACACATATGAATGGCCCCTGTAATTAAAATGGTAAACTACAATTAAAAATGCATAGTTACAATTAAAATTAGATGGTTAAAAGCCACGAGATTGATAACCCCAAAAATGGCACACAATGTCCAATTTCTTAATGTGTATGTCCCAACCTTCTGCAAAACAGAACACTCATTAATGTTAGGACACTTTTTCTAGAATATCATACAAGAATATAGGCTTTTCAGATTATATATGAACTTATTTAGTTCAATAAAAAAAACTCTAAAATCAAAACCTTGGTAAAAGCTCAAGCTCCTGAAAATATTACAGGCCTAGATCCCTAGTCTACTGGTTTGCATCAGACATATGTTGTTCGAGTTCTTAACCAACAAATGAGTCCAACTTAGATCATCACAGTATGCCACTTTGTCATGTATTGTAAAAGATAAGAGAGAAGATCAAACCTTCTGCTTCCCTAGCTCCTCCTCAACTAGTTTTGCCAAAAGTTTTTCAATTTTCATTTGATTATCCAACAAGAAAGGCAATTTTAGCCTGTTTGCATAACAAAATGACTATGAAACCACTCTTAATTTGATACAGAAATCTACTGAAGCAATAAAAACATGTTGATAAATTCTTCTCCTAGGCTCAAATCCCACTGAAAGAAAACAAATCTCAAAACTTTGAAAAGGACGTTAGAAACAACAAACATTACATTTGTTGATTAGGGTAGTTTTTCCAAAAATTTTCAAAAATATTTGTGAAGTAATATATTTTTTATATCTTTAAAATTTGATTAATTACTTTTTAGGAAGCAATTGAGTTTTAAGTAACATGAAAGTAATTTAGTTATAAATAAGATGATAAAGGTTTTTTTTCTTACTGTGGGAACCCTACTATAATTTAGTTGTCAAAACGACAAGGAGGACAACTATCATTGGCTGCTATTTGTGAATGTACACTGACTTATCACCATTATTCAAGGAAAACCACAACACCTGGAATTACCCGTTGGTTGTCCGTAAGGGCGCGGGGTTTTACTCATGTGAGATGTCTTTGGGTCTTTAACCTGTTTCTATACGTCTAAGAAAGACGACCTCTTAGCCAAGCAAAAGAAGTATTTTTTTTGTCGGTCAAAAAACATGCATTATATTATCATAGAAGAAATGTCAACAAAATACATCATCACTGCACCAAAATACAATATCACAGGCTTAAGAGCTAGCATAGACCCTGATCTAAACAGTAAGGAGCCTGACGAGAAGCGAAGATAGTCGGTGTCTTTGGTTATTTCCGACACAAAATTAGAAAAAAGACATATCTCAGAAATACACATTAAGGAGGGGGGTTGACGGGAAACACAGGAGGTGCAGCAAAGAAAGCATCATGTTCGTGCGTATGATAATCTATGTGTTCCACCCAAGTCTCCAGGGCGCGGACATGGTATTTTTTGCGTCGGAGCTGACACCGGAGGCTTTCTACAATGTCCAGGGTCTCATTCTGCATATGCTGGAGGTCATTGATGTAAGTAACCAATTCATTCCTGTCATTGTATATCTGCTCCCTCAATGTATCAATGTTGAGCTGGATGTTGTTCAATTGAGCCACAATGGACTCCAAGGTGACCAAAGCTTCTACATGGCCCAAGAAGCGACTTGGGGACATGGAAATGTCCGCATTGGAGTGGAAGTTCTCAATCGAAAGCAAAAGCAATAATATAACATATGGGTGAAAGAAATTGTTTATCTCCCCGAACATAAACAATTAAGAAAATTGATTGATTTTTTATTAAGTAAAAATGTTGTCTATTTTTTTCCCAATAAGTAATTGTTTTCAAGAATATTCTTCTTTAAAACATAAATAAAAAATAAATATTACAACTATCTAATTTAAATTAATTATTTATACTATTTTTTTTACATATAGTGATAATAATTTAGAGAAAATTACTTCATTAAGATATTTTAAAATCTACATATAAAAAAATTTAACTAGAATTATAAGGTTAAACAAAGGATGATAAAATATCGGAATTTTAATTTGATTTTGAAAACAATTATAAATAAATGGATGTTTGGGTGTGGAAAAATAAGAAACCTTTATTTTGAGATTTTCATCACACTTCTTCAATCGTAAAATTAAAAGCAATATGCCATGTCTTGTCCTCCTCATAAGAGTTAGTCTTTTCCCTGCTGACAATATGGCTATGACTAAGTACCTAATATACAAACATGGAGCAACTAACATGAAAGATAATACTATTCCTAATATTGTTTCAAACTCTAATAACAGTGACTTGTGACTTGAGAGGTTTTGGCATAAAAATGTTAAGTCTTGTTTAAATAGTTGGAAAGTAAAGAATGAGATCATTGTACAAATAATTATATCATTGAAAGTATTATCAAATTTAAGTTTAATGAGAAATTGTGGTGTGATAAAAAAATAGAGGATAAGAGAAAATGAAGATATTGTAAAGAGATGATTGACCCCAATCTAAAAGATCAAAAGTATTTTTTTGTTATGGTAACTTAAGAAAGAAAATCAACATTGCTAAAATAAGTATAAACCCTTACAAGCTTCATAATCAAACAATGTGGTATATTATCCTTAGAACACCATGAAATAAAAGAATTTGTCATATTTGTGATACTAGGAAGGTGGAAGATAAAAATAACTTTCACTTAAAATGCCGTGCGTATTTCCACATTGAATCTCAATTTCAAAGTATTTATAACAATATCAACCTTCCTAACGTGCTAACTCATTGAAATTATGGAGAAAAATTTCTATCCAATATTTTTTTTATTATAGAAGTAAAATATTAAGCCAACCAATTAAATTTTCTCATTTTTCTTAAGGTATGATAAACCAAAGCTGGCCTCAATAGATAGTAACATTATCATCATCACCATCATTTATTAAGGAGAAATAAATACATAAATAATAAACATTCTTCTACAGGTGAGAAAAATATAATGTGCCCTTCAATGTGATGGGATATGTGTTTAATGACATATGGACATATGGACTATAGTTATTGGTTTAGGCATTATTGCAAAAAGAATTCCAATCATTAATGCATCTTGACTTCCTTTCTTCATTATGTTAAGTTGATTTGGAGAAGATAGATAGACATGGGGATCATTGTTATGCATGTGTGAGGTTATTGGTTCATCTGCATCTGGAAATCTATGACCATGGAAAGAAGACTTTCACTATTTAGAGTTAAGAGGAGATCTGGTTATGACAAAATTATGATGATGAATGTTTTCCTTCAATTTCAATGGTAAAGGCTAAGAAAATTGAGAGTAAATGGCCCTTGAAGTCCAAACCCTAAGAATAATGCCAATTAAAATGACTAAGGGCACAATGAACTTAATTCTTAAAATTAGTAAAAAGCAAATTTAACCTTGTTGATGGCTAGGGTTTGATTCTTGGCACTCTAAACAGTGCAAAGTCATCAACCTCACTTCCAATATTTTTGACCTCATCAACATAGAGCTTTCCAAGAACACCCGAAGAAGGCAGTTGAGAAGAAATCTCACACACCAGATCGAAAGGGTTTGTTTATCATTTGAATCCACACTCACTCCTATAATCCTCTTTGGAATTATTTTCTTATTATTTTACAAAGTATCCAAAAAAGTGGCACGAGGCCCTCCAAAATACCATTGGAATGCCAAACCTCTAAGAAAATCCAATAGCCATATCTGCTATGAACTCCCCTAAAGACTTCAATATCATCAAATCCAACAGATGTGGCCATGAAAATATTAACACCATTGGCATGTGCATTCCTAATGAAATCAAAGTAATCCTAGACCTCCCCTTCGGTTTTGGGATACTGGGGTAGAACACCATAGACATTCTTGGAATTACTATAATAAAATTTCTTCAAAACAACCTTTAGGACCTACATATCAAGGGTTCCTACCGAATCAACATGGCTTCTATTGCAACAATCCTTTCGTCAAGAAGAGAAGCATTGGACATGGGTGAGCCAGTGAGATCTATAATCATCATTTTGAAACTCAATAATTGATCCAACCTCCCCTGTGAAATCTCTATGTAGTCAATTTTTGTCTAGTTATTTGAATTTGTCCTTTGAGTCGTATTGAACCGACTGGTAAAAGTAATTGTGTGAAAAATGATCCATTTTGTCTTCACAATTTTCCTTGGCCAACATGGAAAAATAATAAACCAACAATTACATTAATACTCAAGGAATTGTATAACTTTTGTGGTCATTTAGATATTTACTTGTATAATTTTCCAAAAGTCATCTTACTCCAGGCATAACCAAATGTTGCAACAATAAATTTCCATCAACAAGTAAGCAACCACTGAAGAAGAAGGTTGTTGAGCAGACACAATTCATCCCAACCAATAAGATCCATCCATTTTCATCTCCCTCCGTCAATTTTTTTTTACCACATGGCACTTTGAACAATGCAATATGTAAACCTCAACGCCAACAACTCTTGGCACTTTGAACAATGCAAATTGTCAACTTCACCGCCAATAGCTTTGACCTAGTTAGTGTAGATCTTTCCAATAACAATCAAAGAAGGTGGTCGGGAAGCAATCTCACACACCAGATCCGAAGATTTATGTTATATTTTAAATCCACACTCACTCCTGGGCATGCTTATCTTATACTCGTGCAAAGTATTTAGAAAATCAACATGAGGGCATCCAAATTCCATCGAAACCCCAAAACTTTTAGCAAATCCAATGGAAATATCTACTCTAAACTCCCTTTGAGACTTCGATATCGTCAAAGCCAATAGATGTGACTATGAAAATGTTGAAAACAACAACAAGAAATGTTAAAAATAACATCAAGAAAAATCCTAATTTAATTTGTCCTTGAATTAAATTAGGAATTAAATTGTAAATCTAATCCCATAGCAACTTGTAACAATTAACTAAGTTAAGTAACAATCAAATAAGTTGACTTATTTGGGTCACTAAATTTGATTTGGGAGTCTATCTAGATTCATGTAGCGTGACCCATAGATTTTATGGGGCCGGTTTGAGTTATTATCGAGTTGTAATTATTTAATTGAGTTTAACTGAGTTAAATTCAGTTAAACTAGTTCTAACTGATGGAGGAACTAGTGAGAGGTCAAGTGAATTAAATTGGATTTAATTCACATGCTGCGATCAATCAGGGAACTGATAATTCACTCATAAATAACTCATGCATTTCAGTTCTGAGAAAGACCAGTTGAGATTAGAGTTCAGGGATAGTGTAGTGTCCTTTGTAAAATAATCAAAATTAAACCGATGATGCATGCAATTAGAGGAAGGCCTATGGATGGATTGTGCAGTTATGAGTGAGGAAATTCCTAGTTAAATATGAGCTAATTCCCAGGGGAACAACACAAGGAAGTAGGAGCTTGGCAGGTAACAAATTTGGCTAAGTATTGGCTTGAGCTGGTTTGTGAATCAATGAGATAGATTGTACTTGTGCAGAGATTGTTCGAGTTGAAAAAGCATTGCATTTTCTTCTCAGATCTTTTTTTTAATTCAATATATAGATAGCATAGTTTTTTAGATGAGGCTTTCCCCAAAAAATTATTTTGTTATGTGTGATTGAAATTCTTCCTTTTCCAACATCTTTCATAGTCATCTAGGCATAGCCACAAACAACATGGCAGAGCTTATGGCCTTAGAACAGTGCCTGGAAATACTGATAAAGGCAAGTTATAATAATGCCATTATTGAAGCTGACTCAGAATTGGTCATTAAATCTGCCAAGCAACTCTGCAACGAAAAATCACCCGAAAAAGTTTCCACACAATGGCGGCTTTTGTAGTTTTTTCAGTGCATACATGCCCACCTACAAACTCTGAGACCAGCCAAACTTGTTCATGTGCACAAAAAAGCAAATAAGCTCACTGATCGTCTGGCGAATGAAGGACTGGTATGCAAAGATAGTTACAAAATATATGAGTGGGATTCAATACCCTTGGGAAAATTGCGGGAACATTGCCAAAGACAGGTGGATAAAGACAGGTGGATAAAGACATGGAAGAACTCCACACCACCAGGTCTGAACATGAAGGAAGACCAGAGGAAATTGGAGAAAGCAAAAGAATAAGCCTTTCGTAGGTGGAGAGAGAAGAATTTGGTGCAAAAAAGAGCTCACTATAGGACAAAAGCTTTGGTTAAACAGCGGGCACCTTAACCGCACGCTGACCAATTGTTTGGATTTCAGGTGGAAAAGTAAATGGAGAATAACCGCCATTTTGGACCCGAAACTTTATAGACTGATGGGCCCTATTCCTTTTCGGGTCCAATTTGAAATTAATGATCCTGCATCTTTTTGCTTTGAAATGAAGGAGAAGCATAAGATCTTAAGGGGATGGATCAGATGGTTTCGGGTGCGCTGGATATACAACAGGCACCTTCACCGGGAGTTGATCGTGGATCACCTTTGCCTGTGCAATCACATGGATTTAGGGTGGAAAAGTAATCGGAGGATATCCGACTTTCCAAAGCCGAAACTTTATAGACCGCTGGGCTTATTCTTTTTCAGGTCCGATTGGATTTTTAAAGGACGTACAACTTTCTGCTCCGAAAGGTTGGAGATGCTTCAGATCTTCAGGGGCGGGATCGAACGGGTTTCGAGTGTGTTGGCTAAACAAAAGGCACCTTAGCTAGGTGCTGATCGTGGATCTCAATGGCCTGCACTTTCATTTGGTTTTCGGGTGGAAAAGGAAGCGGAGGATAACCACCTTTTTGGACCCAAATTTTTTTATAGATGGTATTTTTTCTTCTTTGGGTCTGTTTAGAAATCTAAAGGAATTGCAACTGTCCACCCCGATTTGCTGGTGGTGCGTCAGTTCTTCAAGGGCTAGTTCTTGCAAAAGTGCTAGAAACTTTAGTGTTATCTCTCTGATAGTTTATGAGCGTCAGATTTCATGATTTTTTTTTTTATGGGTTTTTGTAAGCCTCTTGTTGAGCGCTTCGAGTCATCTGCGTTTGGTATAGCTGGTTAACTTCTTAAAATTGTGTTATATTGTTCTGGTCCTTACCATGTAAGACCTTGTATATTATGTAATCTATCTTGCGGTTAATAGAAGGTTCCACTCTTATTTGACCAAAAAAAAGAAATTCTTCCTTTTCTACTTCATGATTTCATCGATCAATTTTTGTTTCTGCTAATGAGTAGAGTAGATTCAATTAAATTGTTTTAGCATATCACAATCTATAGTTTGAATCTAAAAGATATTTCTACATGGTATTAGAGCTAGATTTGTAGAAATTTCTGCATGGTATTAGAGCTAGATTTGTAGAAACTTATAAATGGTATAAGAGCTAGATTTGTAGAAATTTCTACATGGTATTGGAGGTGAAATCACAAATCATATAAGAGAAATTATTCAAAGTTGTCCTTACAGATTAATGGAGCTCTAGCTCAAGGAAGATCCATAAGACCCTATGTGCAAACTTCTTAATGGAGCTACAAGGCTGATAGTGGGGAAATTAATGAGCCAATGTTTAGTGACACAAAAGAGAACTGTGATCATTGATATTGGTAGATTAAGGACCAGCGAGATTTCCCATAGGGAGATAAAAACTAAGAAGGAGTCTTGTTTCAGAGGGAGTAGCCCTATCGAAGCTAGTAATTCAGGATAGGGGAGATTAGACTCATTATTGCAGTAGTTGCAGCAGCAATGCGAAAGTAGTAGCAGAGTATTAGCAACAACAATATGAGTAGATAAGATTTAGCTCATGCATGAAAAGACTTTAGGAGCAAGGTAGAGACAAGAGATTTGGTGGTTGAGAGGGAGCATGAATTACTTCTCAACATGCATCCTTAGAAGTAGCCTCAACAAGTTGTGGAGTTACCACAATTGGCGAAGCAGAGAGGAGATTGAGTGGAGACATACACTCAAGTAGAGACCTCTAGTAGGTGGGAATTTCAAGCCAAGTGGGCAGAGGGAGAACATACAACCATACCTCCATGTGAGAGGTGGGGCAATGTGAAGCAATAGTCCCAAAAGTTGTAGAAATTTGGGCAGGGTCCGTTGAGATGTTGTTGTCTCATGGATACTTACCTTGCTACGGGGGCCCACAATATTCAGTAGCAGAAGGACCAGTGTCAGTCAGAAACTGAGGAGTGTAGAGTAGTGTTGACAGCAGAGCAGGAGGCTCAGTAACAGAGTCAACAACATCACAGTTTTCCCAGTAGACAGTTGCAGACATAGTGGATTCAATTTATGTTTTTTGGATGCTTTTTGGTTGCAGATATTGCAATAGCAACATGTTGTAGAGGTTGTAACACCCTCCAAAATTTTGGCTTGCACCCAAATTTCAGATCCTTCCTTGCTTTTGCCTTTATTGTTGAAAACAATCGAGCTCATTTCTTGATCTCCCTTAGGGTCTTTTCATCCCTTTTCCTCGATTAACCAACTGTCACATTTTTGCATGTTGATTGCTTTATCATGCTTGTGGTCCTATTCTAGTCATTTCAAAGGTTTGTCTTTGTGTGTTTGAGTTGTTCTAGCTATGTAAACATTGGCTGCACTCATACACAAAGTTTCAAGCACTGTTGCATAAGTATCGTCACGGTCGTCCTAAGGTCTATCTCAAGTTTCACACTTCTCACTTTTAGTTCTAGACAGTCTCACAGAGGGTAATGATTTGTCTTGTTTTTCTGGTGGTATATGTTGTCATGTCGTCAAAGCATGCTAAATGTGTGTTCACAATGTCAAGTTCCTCACAAGTTCACTTTCCTCCCACACTTAGCCATTTTCTTGAAAATAGTTTTGATTGGGCAACTCCCCTTCATCGGACCTCAACTGAGTTTCACACTGCATAGTCTCATCCCTAAGTGATGATGCTCTACTGCCTAGAACTACACAGTGTGCAGGGACTTTCCTCCAGGACAGTTGCACTACGCAATCCCAGAGTTAAGCAACCTACCTTCCTCCCCATAATTACATAGAAGCTTCCTCAAGCCTGACCTAAACTACACATTTCACAAGATTAGTCATCAGGCCTCCTCCATACCTACTAGAACCCCACAACGTGCAAAAACCTGAGCCTGTTTTTCCTCCCATAACTACGCAAACATGTCCCTCTAGTGTCCTCCCTCAGCCGGGAGTCGCTGATCCCAAAAATTGCGCAGATCTGTCTTCTCGCGTCTCTCCACTGCCCAGTCCTGCTTTCCCTTTGAAAACTGCACAGACCTGCGTCCCAGGGTATTACCTTGTAGCCGCCACTGATGATATTAGCTGCGCAATCCTGCCTCCTAGTGGCCTTTGCATAATTTTTCCGACAGTGAAGACCGTGCCCCATAGTTCCTCAGTTAAGCTTGAGCTATGCTCTGCACAATCTCATTGACCAGTCTCCCTCCCTATGACCTATAACTGTGCAATGAATAGTTGTTGGGCCCTCTTCCTAGCCTGTCATTTGTCTCAAGCCCAGTCCATGGATAAAAATGCATCATCTTAGACTAGGAGGTTTTGGATTTGATGTCATCCCATCATGAGTGAATTAAAGGAACAGGTACATTGTTAGATCATGGCGAGACAATGAAGGAGATGAAGAAGGATCGAACATGCTATAAGACTTACTTTTAGTTGGATGGACAAAAGGAGCTCATCAAGAACAAGCAAAGGGAACACATGCATGCAACCGCCTTTCAAGACCAAATATCGTTGAATACCCTGCAACATCAAGCCATGTAGAGGAGAAAATAAATCAAATCCAATAATACATCCATCAGTCAACAACAACAACAACTTGACATTGCCACCACAAGAAGCCAGTCCATGTTAGCAGTGTCGTGTCAAGTTGTGTCAGGAGCTGTTAAAGGCCACATCACTATTATGGGCCATATCTATTATAAATTGAATGTAATGTAAAATGAAATTCCAATGGACACACATGAATATGAAGAGTCATGTCAGTTGAAAAGTCATAGGAAGTTGAATGGTCATGAGGGTAGTCCAAGATTCATAAGGGTCAAGTATCACCCTTGGTTATATATACCCCTACCACTGTATGAGCAAGGGCTTTTCAGCTTGGCTTCTCCCACGAAGCATTGAGATTTTTGAGTCAGTTCTTTGAGGAGCAAGGAGTGGCTCCAATGTCCCACTACTAGGGCTAGTGATGTATGGTGTACATATGTGTCTTGGAAATTTTGCTTAATATAGAATCCTGTTAAGGCCAACACATTTTCATGCATGTTTTGTAGATGTTTGTAAGACTATTCTTTATGAATTTGTAATTCATGTTTGTTTCACATGTACTAAGATAGTTGAACTATTTCGGTTGTTTTAGTACTTACTTTGTTGGGAATGTGTTGTATTGGTTGTCACTGTTGTCTCATGCTTGTGGACTACTCCACAAGATACTAGACAAACCTTCCTTTTTACTGGTTATAGTGACCGTCACATCTGTTGTGGACTACTTTGCTGGATGGTGGACGTGTCTTCCCTTATACTTTGGTTTTCACGACTGCTGCATCCGTCGTGGACTGTTCCGATGGATGCTGGACAAACCTTTCTGGTTCGCGTCCGTCTCTTCCTAGGTGGTACTATTACCTCTCACTTAGATGCTCACTTTACTCTCCCCCTTTTGAAGTAAGAGAACCTAGAAACAATTAGATTACGCACTCACCAGACACACTCACCTCACTTTTGAAGAGACCAGTGTAACACTCTCATATGTTGAACAACAAGAACTAAGGGAAATCTCTAAGTAAATAGAAAATGTGTCATCATATTAGATGGGACTCCTACACCAAATGGTGTGAGGTCTAATTGGGACTTCATACCAGGGAGATCCATTGAATATTGGCAGATCCAGTATCATCAAAATTTCTAGCGCTAGAAGGAGGTCGCTAGTAGTTTATGGATGATTGTTCCACTGACCCCACTCACCCATTATCTGGTCAAGGCAGTAACATTCATTCCCTCTCATCTACACGCAATTCTAAAGTTGGTCGTTTATCACCTCCCAAACTTGAACGTGAAATCTGTATCATTAAATACGAGTTGTCCATCCCATCACCCATCAATTTGCAAAATTTGTTGGACTGATTCCGGGAGTGTATGCTCTTCCATATTCTCAAAAGAAGCAAAATACTACCCCCACAGGAGTAGTAGTTTCATCTGTTGAAGAAGCGATGTTCGCCACTCTTGAGGAGTTGGTAGAAGTGGTGGGGAAAGAAGAGGAACCCCCACTCTTTCAAAAGGAAGAAGAAGATAATGTCTTACTCTCAGGCTCAAGTTAGGGTGGAGGAGGTGGAGGGGAAGGAAAGGAAGGAGGAGGAGAAGGGGAAGAAGAACCAATAGATTCAGAGGAAGGATCACTTGATTCATAAGAGGAGGAGGAGGACGATGAAGAGACAACATGGTTGAACAAAATATGGAATGGATGACTGAAGTCCCATTGGCACTTCTAGGTGTCTTGCACAAGATGTTGAGACACGCAGAGAAGCTGTTAATGAAATATGACCCTGATAAGACAATGAAGGTAGAAGATCACTTAGACACATTCTACCTACATCTGCAGACACTCAAGGTATGTTACGATGTCGTTGCATGCAGATTGTTTCCATGTACCTTGGATGGCAAAGCAATTGTATGGTACCACAACCTTCTGCCGAACTCCATTCAGAACTGGGGTGTGTTCAAAAGGATCTTTCTTGAAAAGTTTGTTGAAGACAAATGCCAGCCATGTTTCTAAAGGAGTTGGGTAGTCTCAAGATGGAGCAAAAAGAAAAGGTTAAATATTTCAATCAGAGGTTTAATCACATTTTGAACAAGTTCTTGGCTAACACTAAACCTCATGACTCCATCATCGTCAACTACTACACTTCTGCACTACCGACCAATATTTCTTAGTTTTTCAAGCGAGTTGCGAAATAATCATTAATAGAAAATTATGAAGAGGTTATTTCTGTAGAGAAAGACCTACGCACTATTGGAGTCATTGTAGATGATGAATTCGCTAAGGACTCTAAAGACACAAGCAAGAGGTCTCAGACCTTTGCGAGTAAGGCTAAGGAAGAATAAGCAAGTGACATTGAGAGTCTTACTCATCTCGTCAGGTCCCTAATCACTGAAGTAGATGAACTTAAACAACGAATGAACGAGACAACCATGAGTAGTAGCCCTTCCACGTACCCGCCGAAGAAGAATGTAGCTTTAAGCTGCGGCAACCATCTGACCAAAATTGCGCAGAGCTCCAACCTGGTTTTGAACCGTGACCAACTCGTGATAGATTCTTACTGCACATTTCATCACGAACATCATTCGGAAAGAACATGCCCAGAATAGAATTGTGGAATGAGGAGCATGGCTACGCAGTTGTCCAACAACATCATAGTTAATGAGTAGGTAGAGCCTGCCAATGAACAAGTAGAAGTTGCTACATCTGATGAAGCTCCAAGTATTGGGCATGTAGTAAACATGTATAAGTGTACTTGCACAACCCAGAAGACCACCACCGAGAAGGAGCCTCTGAGTGACGATCTGACCCCAAAGTAAAAAATCGATATAAGTTGAGAAGTCAAGGGGTCCCCACTGTGTTTGAGATACCGAGGGATAAAATAAGACCAGATATGTTAAGGACAGTAGTTCCACCGGTCAACTCAATGCAGAGAACTCAAAGCAAGTCCAGGAAGACAACTTTAGCGAAAAGTGTTTCCACAAGAAGAAAATACCAAAGCAGCCCATCGGAAACCATGAACTCAGTTCCATCCCTGGACACCTCAATGAGTTTCCTTGCTTTAGATTATAACATTGTAGAAGACATGAAGAAGACTCGTGCAAAAATCTCCCTATATGAGCTCATAAAAATAACGAGTCAACGAGACATTCTTCTACAAGCACTTGAGAAAACCTCTATAGGTGATGCTAACTCTTCCAGCAAGGGATCAAGTAAGTCTCTTGACACTCTCACATATGTGCTCAATGCGCTTTGAATGGAGGAGGGAAACTCACTGTGCTTGCCATTCTTTTTATCATTCAAAATTTTCAACTTCAATGTTCACAACTGCTTGGTTGATTATGGCGCATCGGTTAATGTCATGCCAATCTCCATTTCTAAAAAAATCGATTCCCAATGGAGTAAGACAAGTGCACAGATCATCTAACTAGACAGAACATGTGTACCAAAAATTTGTGAAGTCACGGATGTGATCATTCGGTTATCGTCTGAAGGACGAGTTCACCAATGCATCAATATTGTAGTTGTGGACATCTCAGAAACATATGGGGTATTGTTGAGTAGAGACTGATCAAGCAAGTTGCAAGGATACTTTTCCATTGACTGGTCACACTTATGGCTTCCGTATAAGGGCAGAAAGAACCAGATCTAGGTATTTTCAGAAAGATACATGAAGCACAACGTGACTCCCTTGAATGGAGAAAATGAAGCATTGACTTTCGCAGAACTTACGTTCGACAATTTCTTTCTAGAGACACAGTTGGGGTGTTATGTTGCAGATCCATCCCCTCCCCCATTAGACATAGAGTTGGACCTCCTTCCATGTCTAACTGGCGAAAATGAAACTTGTAGAGTAGTTTGTAACAATAGTAGCAATAGTGATAGTAGTACTAGTGCAACGAGCGGTCCCTGTACAGATGATATGTGGACCATGTACTTTGATGGATCCAAAACGTAGGAGGGCTCTAGAGCCGATTATGTTTTAAAATACCTACTGCAGAGAAAACACTTAATCTCTAGCTTCTTGGAGTTTGAGTGTACAAACAACATTGCCGAGTATTAAGTACTCATCTTAGGCTTACAGAAAGCCATCAACTTCAAAGTTGTTGTTCTAAAAGTGGTAGGTGATTCAGAAATTGTGGTGCTTCAAGTACATAACACTATACATTGTGTGTCACCTCGTCTTAAGAGTTATCAACAAGAGGTATGGCGAGTCATCTCTCAATTCCAAGATTTTAACATTATTTCAGTACCAAGAATGCTTAATGTAGTTGTAGATGTCTTGTCAAACACAACTTCTAGGATGTGACTGTTAAGGTGTTGGTACCATTCTATGACCCTTTTTCCCTCCCAAAACATGACCATTTCCTACCTCTTCTCATCATTTATTCCTCAAATGCCTTCGAAATTAATTAATTAATAGTTTTATAGTTGTTGAATTGCATTTAAATTGATTTAGGGGTTTTGTGTTAATAAATTAGGATTTTTGGCCTAAATCACTACAGGAAGTCTCAACAACCTGTAAATGGCTTATCGTTTGACATGTGGCATGACAGCCAGGTCAGAGCGAAAGGTATGGGTGAAAAGAGGAATGTCCAAGCATGGACAAGCACCTATCCTGCAGCGGAAGCATCCCTCCTATATACACGGTCAACGCCTAGTCAACTATGGCATGTTGGCACAAAGGCAGCAACAACACTCAGTTACAGTCCATTCGATTTTTAAGTTGTTTCCTAGTTTTTATATGCGTAAGTTAGGATAGGAACATCTCTGCGTTTTTACAAAAGCAGCAATAGCCGCCCATGGATAAACATCCATTTTTCAAAGGATGTAATGTATGTAATTAAAAGGCCGAACCGGGTTATATGTTCGTTTACCTACCTACCTTTTGGATATTGCAGACTGTTACGTTTTACATATACATTCATTGTCGCGTCAGAACATAGATTTTGGTTTAATATAAGATTGCATTACAATCTCTATGCATTGCTTAATACTGTGATCGTGGTGTGACTATCTCGGTGTGCCAAAGATGCGGACGGGCCCTGCGTGCATGGTATACCGACATTTTAATTACGTTTGCATTGTATTTGCATTGTGATTTTAATTTCATTTTACAGCCAAGCGTTTGAATGGTATTTGAATTCGATTTATATGCTCAGGGATTTGATTGATGCTTACGTTGTGTTTATGAATGCGTTGTTAGATGTCTGTGCATGTGCTTGAACAAACCTTCATCTGGATTGTGAATTACATCCTGTAAAGGATTCGATCCAGGGTTGCTTGTAAAGCACTGATATGGACGATGCTTATGACTGTTGAGTGACATTAAACAGGGGTTTCATGTTGGTGTCTCTGTAAGGAGACCGAAGCCTTTAAATCTAGTGATACACATCATGTTATGGATTGTGTTTTAGTTGCTAATAGCATATGGTTTGATGCTTAGTTAAAGCTTTGATTGATAGTTTAACATTAGATCTAATCTCAGCACTGTACTTAGGAATCATAGGTCTAAAGTAGATCCTTTATGCTTATATATTTTAGGCACACGCCTCTAAGTATACGCACCCTAGTTGATAATAAATTTAGACCAATCTAGCACCCTAGATAGGACACTACATTTTGGCGCCGTTGCCGGGGAGGCATACTTAAAGGATTGAAAAAATATTTAATAGACAAAAATCAACAAAATTTTAGTCAAAAGTCATGTTCATTTATGCCTAGGTTTAGAGACAATCAGGGTAGATTCAGAAGAACCCCCCACCATTCAAAAACTAACCCATCATCATCAGGAGCAGACTATGTAAAGAATTCAACGCCAGTTGAGGAAAATTTCATTCAAGCATTAGAGGATAAACAAAAATCAGGACAGAGACTTACTCTCGTTGAAAGGCAA